>VZTT01045964.1:94583-158625 GCA_013400855.1 Buphagus erythrorhynchus | reverse complement strand
GTTTATCCCCCCCATCCCTGTTCCCCCCCAGCCCTGTTTTACCCCAGCCCTGTTTTACCCCTGCCCTGTTTATCCACCTTATCAGCTCAGGAAGAAATTGCAGCACAACTCTTCCTCTGGTCACCGATACCTCTGGGAACACAACCCATTAAGATATTTGTGACCCCTACTCGTGCTATTTTAACTGTCTGTTGTACAGGAAGGAACTGATAAAAATAGGATTACAATGCCCTTACAGATGAACTAGCAGGAGGCTTGATTGTGATTGATGCCTGAATAAATATACAATAACAGGCCCTACATTTCAACACGGCTTTTGATAGAAGGTAAGAAGCAGTGTCGGTTTTCACTGCCTGGTCTGCAGGACTCTTTGCTCAAATACCTGGTAAGTGCCTTTCATTGAAGATTGAATCTTCTACTCTTAGTCTGACATTATTTAAAGAGCAGGAGGTGGTTATTAGTAGGTAGGAATTAGTATTTGTATTATTTTGTGAGGTACAAAGGTGCATTTCTTCCCACAGGTGCTCACATGTAGCCCACCCTAAATTCCTTTGAAGTCTCAGTATCTTCCCCACAGACAATCAGTGCCAAGGTGGGTGTATTTTAAAAATACAAAGCATCATAGCAGCTTGTGAGAAAAAAATGGGCTGGAATTGGAGCTCAGGATGGGGAGAGGAAGGCTGGGATTGCCCATGTCTTTGCCAACTCATCTCTGCCTTGGGAGAAGAAGTTTTTAGTTTTCAGTCAATCAGGCTTAGCCCAGGGAACAATTTCCGCAGGAAGGGCACACGAGCCCCCCATTGCTGGGGTTGAACAGCAACAGGAGAGCACATATACATATACAAATACTATATATATATACTGTATATATACTAGTATGTATATACAGGAGTATTTGTGTCAGATGGCTTTCCCTGACTCCATTTACTGCACTACAGACTGATACCTGTCTGCATTCCTTCAATCGTTCTTAATAAGCTAATTCTTAATGAGTGATGCATTTACCACCCAAAACAGAAATTCCAGGAAGTAAACTCAGAGCACAGTTTTTATTAACCTTCCTCTTTTGGAGAAGATGGCTTCAAGTGTCCTGAAATCACACGTTATCAGCTCCCACTTAAAGTAACACAGCTATCTATTCCACTTCAACAGTATCTCAAATACGCCCCTTCTTATCCTGCAAAAAATAGACACCTACTTAGCTTTTCAGTGCAATGATCCAGCCAAGTAACCCAGCAAGTACACAGACTTCCAGGGGGCAAACACTCCCTCCGGCTCCTTTGAAATCATTCAAGGAGGAAAGGCTTGCATTTGGCTCAGGACCTTGCTGGATCACCTCGCTAAAAATAAGTTAACAACAATACTTGGCACTTTCAAAGTGTTTCATATGCTGAAACTCCTGTCTAAATGGCAATCATAAAACTGTTACTAGCCTTATTTTGTAGATGGAGAAATTAAACAAAGAAGCCAGTTATTTCCTGCACCTTGTACAGTGAGACAGTGCTGAGCTGGGACTCCCCCTCCCTGCTCCCTCATCCACATGCTCCACTCTTCTGGCACCCACATGTTCCTCCTCACTGAAGGCACAGTCACAACATGCACAGCAGCTGCCTAACAGTCTGCAAACAAACTTTAAAAGTTCATTCCACCTCTTACTACAGCCTGTACCAAATAGTGTACATCACACACTAAAATCAGTCCAAGCCCCCTGCATGGAGCAGGGGCACCTTCAACAGGTTGCTCAGGGCTCCATCCAAGCTAGCTTTGAATATTTCCAGACATGGGGCATCTGCCACATCTCTGGGCAACCTGTACCAATGTTTCACTACACTCCAAGGGCCATCACTCTCTACTGAATGTTAGCAGATAGTACTGAAGTACTGATTCTGTTCTGAAGTCATCATTCAACAAGACAGTAAATCCTATTTTGGTGTGCCTGACACCAGAACTCCATCAAATCCCTGGACCCCAAACCAAAGCACTGCAGCAACAAGATGCAAAGCATTTACCCAGTATAAACTTGGCCAATACACAATTTGGAGCAAGCACTTCCTAAATGTACTCTGGAGAATGAAACAGAGTCCCAGCTGACTTGGAGGAAATTGTGTTAAGTGCTAATATGGCAGAGCACAGACCTAGACTGTGGAACTGAGATTAAGCTGTGTTCCAACCTGTGTCTCCATCTCTCCAGTTTCAGTGGTGTTTAAATGCTTGCAGGGTGACATCAAAATCATTGTGTTTAAAGTCACTGAATGCAGCATCTCACCNTTCAGTGGTGTTTAAATGCTTGCATTTAAACAAATCATCAAAATGATGATGACATCAAATGGGTGACATCAAAATCACTGTGTTTAAAGTCACTGAACGCAGCATCTCGCTGCTTAGGGAAAAGGAAGAAATCCTGGCTCCAAGTGGTCAGGGATGTCTGAGCCCAGCAGAGACTGCAGAGCTGCCCAGCCCTGGCCAGCCAGGAGGCACTGACAAGCACTCTGTGCTACTGTACAGTTCTGGATTAGCACAGACCTAAATCAGGCCTGTGACCCAGATTCCAGCACCTTTTCTTATCCCAGATAAGATGATTCAGTGGTGATTTGCAGAGCGTGCCACCCCAGTCAAGGTGGGATAAACAAGTTCTCCACACTACAATTTATAGAGTAAAAATGGGGTTTTGCATAGAGCTTGTAAAATCAAGCCAAATATAGTAGGAGAAGGTGAAATGTCAGAAGATTGGTTTCATTCAATTGCTGGATGGCACAACTTGTTATTTAAGTTTATACTGGCACACACATGAAGTTGAGAGGTGCAAAATTTTTCCTATTCCACTTTAAATATCTTTGAATTTAAACGAAATACAGATTCAGTATGCTATTAAACAAATGATACATACCCCCAAAGCTGGACAGCAAGAAAGCACTTAACCCAGGTTGAACTTAAGGAAACAGATAAATCTTACAAATTTTACAAGGATGAAAGTGTGCGCTTAAAATTAAGACAAGAGTTTACTATTGCTTTTGCAAGTATGTAAATAAAATTTCAACTAGACATGTGTGTACTCGTGTATATATATATAAATTTAAAAATAACGAAATGACAACTGCAGACAAACAAGCAATAGACAATTCAAATTGTCACTAGACAATTCAAATACTAACAGAACAATTCCATCTATAGTAGTTTTGTATTTAAAGTCAAATCCTGGAGGAGCAGTGAGGAACATGGCACTGATCAGTACACTGTGAATTACAGAGCAATACTGAGAATCGTCTCCTAGTAAGTCTAAATGCAGCACAGAATAAAATTATGGTGTAAGTGGGGTGGGGGGTGGCTGGGGGTGGAGGAGGTGTAATTGCTCTAAGAAAGGAGAATTATAGCTACTCAGCTGCCAAGATCTCAAAGTGCTCCAAAACCACAGATCTATTTCATCACATTTAATTTTTGTACATATAATAAATTCAGCCAAGTCAGTGGATTAAAATAATATAGTGATTGTATCAACTCAGACTTTGGCAAAATGCAACACAATCCCTTTTCAAAACCCTAAAATTGGCTTGCTTATGAGGACTATCACATGGCTGAATAGTGGCTAAAGGGCTATAAATAAATAGATTGCAGCAGCACAAGGGAGGTGCTAGCAGATTGCCACAGGGATTGGTATTAGGATCAGTTTTATTTAACATCTTTATTAATGATCTGGAAGAACGGGTAAACAGTGCATTAATTAAATTCACAGATTTCAATATAGTGAGAAGTGTTATAAACATGACAGTGGGGAAAGAAATTATGCCAAAGGAGGTTACAAACACTGAGATAAGTAAGAAAAGGGGATTCCTTCTGAAAAAATGCAGGCTAATACATATGAAGAGAATTAAAAACCACAAATAATCAGTGAGGAAGAAACCCAAACCTGTTAAGATAAAATAAAAGACTCAGGGGCAGCAGCTGACAGCAAATTATGCATGGACTTGCAACATGAATGGGGAAAAGAATAAAATTATCTGGGCTACACACGTGGTTGTACCACGACTTTAAAGTGTGATGCAAGCCTGGACTTCCTGCAGAAGCAGTGAAACACAGTCACCATCCTTCAGCAGGGTTCCAAGCAGCCAAGGATCTCCCCTCATCACACAGCTGTGACAGAATTCTGCAGTTTGGTTCTAAGCCTTTCGTGAAAATTAAAAAAAAAAAAAAATAAAAAAAAAAAAACCACAACAGGCCAGACTATCAACCAACCCAAAATCAATACCCCGGAATATCAGACACCTCACCAGAAATAATAAAGAGGAACAGGGAAAAAACTGAAAGGATTACAAAGACTGAGGGTATAAAATAAATGACACAAGGTTAGAAAAGTAACATCATGAAGGGTACAAGAAATGTTTAGGCTTATCTCACCCCACACAGCATAATTTGGATTTTTTTTTTTTTAATAAAATAAGCATAGGAAATATATAAATAGAATATTAGTTCCCATTAGTAACATCTTCACTACACTGAGGTACAATCTCAAAAAAAATTAACTGAAACTGCTTTTCTTCATTCATTGAAACTGGGCATAATATTCAAAAATATAGTGTAGGAGACAATCCTGCAATAGCAGAATGATTTAATAGGTCTTTTCCATCTCTAACTTCTACGATTCCTTAAGAGACAATAAGCAGAGAGACAACCCCCTGCAAAATTAAATCACTGGGATCCAACTGGAGAATGAAAATTAAATCACAGCAAAGTATTTTCTTCTCTGTAAGCATTAGCATTAATCACATGCAAAAGTAAAATATTAGTTAATTTGATTCCCTGTGCCTTCCAGACTCTGGTCAAAATGAATCAATGCAGGAAGACTGATTTCTCTGATAATTGGGGAAATGGTAAGGAGGGAGAAAAAAAGAAGCAAGGAAGGGGGGAAAAAAGGTAGAAATAGATGGTGAAAATGAAATTACCAAAAGGAATTTGACTAGAGAAAACCATGTTAGAGCACCTATTTTTTCTCTATTCCTAATATGTACAATTTCACAGTGGTGGTTTTGAAAAAGTGTTATCTAACTATGGCTAGAATTGGGATAAGTCACCCTGGACAGTACAAACTGTGCAGGTGAGTAATTCAGGTGATTCAAAGCTGCTCACTTGGTGCGCAGCGTGTCCCCACAACCACGGTGTCCCCCAGGAGGAGGGAGGTGTCACCCCACCACTTAAACCTGCTCCTTGGCCCACAGGAAGGCCAGAGGGGGCCAAAGCACAGCCTGAGCAAGCACTGCAGCTGGGGGCAAAGCACAAAGCCTTGCACACTAGCAGGAGCCGTGGGGAAGCGCTGCTCAGCAAGAATTCACGTGCAGATGTCACTGCACATCAGGCCTGGGCCACTTCTGCCAAGGCTGGTGACTTCAGCTGTGCACTGCAGACATTGATGCATGTGCCCTGGGAATTCAGAAAAAATGGGCACGAGCACAGTGAGGGGCAAGCAGAGCAGCTGAGACAAACCCTGCTGCCTTGGGGCCAGCGTTTGTTCCAGACACACAGCAGTTCTTCAGCTCAGTGACAGACCTTACTGAGCTGGCTAAGGGGTACATCACCAGCACAAGGGAGACTGACAAAAAAAAATAAAATAAAGCCAAAGGACCAATATAGAAAAAAATAACTAGGGATCTGGTTTGTTTCTTTTGATACATTTTAAAATATGTACTTTCCTCCTACAGGCATTTAATTAGAAGAATAAATCATTACATTTTTATAGTTAGTAGTTTCTTCTGCAATGAAACTAGGTTAGTTTCTCACTACACATGCTGTTGTTCAAATTTTATGATAGGTTCTAATAATTGAAGTGTTACAAACAGTCCAGTTTGGGGTTGTCTGGTTTTATTTCTATTACACCAGCTCTCAGACTATTCTTTTGTTTTATATATAGATATACACACACACACATATATATATATATATATATATATATATTCATTCCACAAAAAATCTCTGGCTTTTTAGCTATTCTACCTCTATTGCAGAGAAATACACACTCCCTTAAATGACCCTCTGAATGTTATGGGGATAAACTTATCCCTCAAATACTTCAAACAGTTTAAAACTTAGTCCCATCTGTGAGTAAAGTTTGAATTTTAAATCTAACACTTATAACTGGGCAGGTTCTTCACATGCAAAACATAGGTAACCAGTGGTTCTGCTGTGAAGCTGTCCTGCAACATGTAGCCACAAATGTCACTTTGCAATTTTCTATAGGACTGCAATTATTTCCCTCTATTTTCCCCCTCCTAAAGCAACAAAATCAAGATGTAAAAACAAAGAAAGTGCAGCAGAGACCTCACTGATTCCACTGCCATTTAAGACAACCCCAGCAGCTCTGTGCTGTGGGCTGATGAGGAAAGCACATTAAGCACTTGCAACAGAACATCCAAGTAGACCTGTTTTGCAGCCTGATTAATAGAAACAACCTCTGAGGACTAATCACAAGTCAAGCCCTGTTTTGTAGATTAATAGAACAAAGGCACAAGAGAATAGGGAAGGTTACAGGACTGGAATATAAATAAGAAAAGGTGTACATTCTAGGCAGATTGACTGCTAGTAATTATCAGCTAAAGGCACATCCTTACAGCTAGGTCTCGCTGTTGTGTGCTAGAACAGCTCATTTCCAGATGAACCATCAGTCTATGTATCTCTGAATATTCTATCTCCAGAATCCACAAAACAACAACAAAATACTTCTCTGAAACAAATCACACCTTCATCTCACTCTTTCAGGGTCACTTGAATTTCTAGGTTGATATTAGGTGATTATAAAGTTTGTAGCAACTATACTTTTCAGCTATACATATGTGGATCAGAAACACAATACTGGCATGTAGGGAATTGACTGTTACACAAACCCTGCAATATGGGACCAGATGCTACAGCCCAGCAGAGATGCCATGTACCCCATCTGGCCCCACAAGGAGCTGTGCAGTGATCTATACTTGGTTTACTCCATCATTTTCCAAATGTTCCACCTCTATACATGCAGCAATATAAGCTCTTGAGCCCTATAAATCTAGGAGTTTACAAAAAAATATCTGCAGGTTAGGCAGTGGAAGACAATCTTCCTAAAAATGGCACTTAGCAGGTTTCTCAAGAAACATGAAACTTATGTTATATTCATAAACAGAAGAAGGAGCCAAACTTACTAAAAACTGAAAAACCAAATTCAGGTAGCCGTAACTCAAGATTACTAAAGATTGTTTTAGGGCATCCCATATTAAAATGGGAACACTTCAGGACTACAGCTTCTTTCAGACTAGCACCTCAGGTTGCCTTTCTCTCTTTTCTTGTAGTGCAGGTCATGGAAGTGTCCCAAGCAGCCCAGATGGAACACTAAGAGAAGTGTTAAAGAGAACACCTTTCTTGAAATTTATTACATTCCCAGTTTTGAAAACAAGATGCATTAAAATCTGTGCCAGGAAAAGGAGACTGAAAGACAACCTTCCTACTTACATAAAGCTTACTTTACGTATTACTTATTTAAAATTGGAGGCAATACACAACCATAAGTATCTTCTCAAGGTATAAACCAATAAACTTTACTCAAGAGATTAATACAGTTAACAGCTGCATATATCTGCTTTTGTCATTGAGACACACTGATTCCTATATGTACAAAAATAAAGTGTCTTTCTGAAGAACCAGACCCCACAACCTTCCTGCCAGCTCTACCCATCCTTCAAATGCTACCAAAGCAGCAAAACTGAAGGTGAGTTCTCCAGAAGCAGAGGACAGACAGGCTGGCAGATCTGCAGATACAAAACTCAAGTACTCGCATTACTTGCAAAAAAAATATGATGGCAGAGTTGTCAGATGATTTCAAATCATCACAAGATCACTTCCTGGGAAGCATTATTCCTTTTGTCAAAGTAGCCATGGGCAGTAGAGGGTCAGTATGGAAGGCAAAGAGCCAAGCACATCTGTTAAGGAATATTCTGTTTAGTGTTTATTTGAAATGCTGAAGAGGAGCACAGGACAGAGCAAGTCCCAGTGCTTTCTCCCAGGTACCCTGTGCACACAGACTGGAAAATGATGTCTGTGCAGTGTGAACTGAGGAGGCAGCAAGGTGGAGTGGCTTGTGAGACCTCCTGCACTCACTAAGGGTCTGTGCAGCTCAGATGTCTGTGAAGGAACAAGGATAAGCTGTTGGCATCTTCCTGCTTGCAAACCACTGCTTAAGCCTTCTCTGTGCTCATCACAGACATGGCTCTCAGCCACACTGAGATTTTGATATCTTGCTAGTAGTGTTAGAAATGTCAGCAACCTTCATACTTCACATGTACATCAACCATAATATAGACCAGCACCTAAACGTTTTAGAGGTGGTTATAAATACCCATGGGTCTCATTGATTTTCAACTGAATCCATGAGTGTTGACCACTTCTGAAATAAGGTGCCAGATCTATTCTACTGGACAGATTCTCATGAAAATCTGATGAATGTAGTTGTCACTCTTGACCTTTACATCTATGCTCAGATTCACAATCAGTGGTCTCTTATTTAAAGTGTATGTGCAATTTTTGCTTTATTTCATAGCTTCTGTGAATTACTTTAAGCATTTTATACACATGTCAGGGTAAAGTTAGCATTCTGATCAATAAGTATTAGATAAATATGACCCAAATCATCTGGAAGACAGTAATAAGAAATCTTACCCTTCACTGGGAGCTAACAAAATCTAGTCACTTACTTTTTGACTTACATTTGGATTTAAATAAAATAAAAAGTAATTGCTTCTCCACTTCTATTCACCATCACATCATGTGAGCTTTATTGTTGGTGATAATTCTTCCATGTTTTTTCCTGTTTGTCCCGAATAGATGAACTGTGAAACAAATCACTTGTAGATTGCATCTGTTTCACATACCCAACCACCTTCTTCCCTGTCACCTCCTCCGTCCTAATTTCATTCATTTCACTTCCCAGGAAGCCTGGCTTCATCACATGGAGTGGTGGCTCCAGAAGGCAAACACTCTAAATACCAAACGTCATCCCCCCACTTTCCTCATATATCTGAGCTGATGTCATATGGTATGGCACACTCCTTTGGTCAGCGTGGCTCAGCTGTCCCAGCTGGGTCCCCTTCCAAAATCTTGCACAGCCTACTGGTGGAGGGGAGGGATGTTGGAGGAAGCAGTGCAGATGCTGTAGCCAAAACACAGGAGTGTTATCAGCAGGTTCCAGGTGCCAGTGCAGAGCACAGCACTGGGAGGGTGCTGTGAGGACAGAGCTCCAGCTCAGCCAGACCCAACACAAACTGCATGGGCCACAGACACAGCCTGACCTCGCTGCCTTCCAGCAGAGTCTTGGTTTCCATCCTGTGGACACCATCCCAGCCAGGTCCTCAGTGCAGTGCTGGCTCCCCTGGCTCAGAGGCTCTGCCTGAGAGCCCTGAACCCTTCTGTGCCATGCTCTAAGCAGCCAGGACCTGACTGCACTCACCCACACCTCCTCCAACAGGCTTCTCTGCCTGCCACTCAAAGCATCCACCTGCTCCCTAATTCTTCTTGCTCAGGGCATAGGGGAAATGAAGCAATTAAAGTAATGAGGCTTGAAGAGCACCACGCAATGCAAACTCCATTCAGCTTGTCAAAGCTGAAGCCCCTCTCTTACTTCTCCACTCTCCTACCGTGAAGTTGGCTGTCCTAGAGCAAAGTAATTTTTCAGTTAACCTTAACAGCATGGTATTTTCAGCTTTGTCTTTCTTCCCTTCTGTACCAGACCACCACAAAGAGGTATGGTGCATGTGCAGGTGAAAGGAAATGGAAAAGCAGGAGTCCTGAAGTGCAGAAGCTGCACAGGAGAATTTATTCAAGCAAGCATCAACACACTGCAAGGAGTCCAGTCCTGCACAGAAGAGCCTGTCTCCAGACTTGGGTTAACTCTTGCCTTAACTCCTCTTTCCCAGCTCCCATTCTTTAAGGGGCTTCAAACCCCCTCCCAAAACAAACTCTGATGCTACAGAGTTAAAAATGTCAGGAGTTTTGTACTATTCTGTTTCCTAATCTTGGTAACTCCACACTGGCTGTGAATGCTTTCAGCCCACCCCTTGCACACAAATGCCACAGTGGCCACTGTGTTATTGCAGTGCTCAGCTAAAGGAAAGCAAACTGCTTGTTCCTGGCACGTAAAACCACCCCAACCAAAGCAAAACTACAAGTGTAAGCACAACTTGTCTATCAAAATGTCGTTCTTTCGAGCAAACCATACTTCAACCTACAAATGAGGAGGCCACCATAAATAATCAGTGCCCTAACACCACAGCCCATGCTCATTCCAGCTCTGCCTTTCTGCCTGGCAAAAAACTGAACTACAGGAAAACGGAGCAAAAATTAGAGACTCAGAGCAGATTTCCACAATCATTTGTTCGTACTGATGTGGAAGAATTCAAATCCCTGTTTCCACACCAGGAAAGATTCAGAAGAGCTAGGAGAGCTACCATTTTATGTCTCGTTTAACTGGCTAGAATTCCATTTACTAATAGCCACAGTTTATTTGTTAACACTAGCAATGAATACTCTAAAGTTCTTCTTCCTGCTGAAGTCAAGCCTGAAGAAAAGATCCAGCCTTCATGATCTGCCCCAGTTCCACGAGGCAGAGCTGTCCAAAGAATTAAATAGGGCAGGTTTGCACCACGCTATCAAAAATTACTTAGGAGCGAGTGTATTTAAAATGACAAATATCCCACTCTTTATTAAAAAAAAAAAAAAAAAAGGCTTTTAAAAGTAAACAGGAGAATTTTTTACTTGGAAGTGAATCTGATATCAATGAGACCAAAGAAAAATCAGCTACATTCCTAACAAGGCAAAAAATGTAAACAAACCGCTGCAATTCTAGACCAGGGGGAATTCATTCTTCAATTCTAAACTGAGAGACCTGGCGGACAAATGCCAAGAAAAATGAAACAGAAACCTGCACCTTTAAACACAGCCATGCTGCAGTGGTGGTGTGTTTGTTTAACACACAGACAGGAGACTTCAGTCTTTGCCAATAATTTTATCAGTTGCTGACTTCTACTGCATAAACACCAGAATTCCTGAAAAACTGGTGCAACACACACAGTCACATCCAGTCTCCCCTGGTTTCCTCACCACTAAATAGCAAAGAAGAACTTTATTGCTGAATAGTCCAATTTCTATCCCTCCTTTTTTTAGACACAAGCTAATTGCCAACTAAGACCATGAAAATAAAAGAAATGAGATCCATTCCAACCCATCAGTGTATCTGAATCCCATCATGTGAGTTGCCAATTGGTTTTCCAGTCCTCACGCTCAATATCTGCTGTTAATTTGTTTGCTATTTCAAGAACTTGAAGACTGTCAGCAAAATCCATGATGCATTACAAAACTTATAATTGGAAAGAAAAAAAATCTCTCTGACACTTTTCTGACAGGATAAACAGAGAGTCTGAAAACACTGATCAGAACAAGGGAGAAGTACTAACTCAGAGCTGCTTGTACTAAAATATCATTGCAAATGAAGCAGAGAAAGAAACCGAGTTAGAGAAATAATTTTAAACTGATGTAAAACCATTTAATGAAACCCCAAATTTTACACTGGGCTAAAAAGAAAAGGAAAATATTTCAGAAAGTATTATTTTTAAAGGAGATGGCTGAACCTGTCTCTGCATTCTTAAGGTTGCATTATCTATGCCAATTAAAACTTTGCTTCTGAAAAAGAGTTACGGCACTTCCTCTAGAGTTACTAAAAAAAGCAAATGAAAGCCTTGGCTCCACAGACGTGAGTGATAGTGAGCTGTTTGTTCTTGACCTCTGGATCACCCTACAGATCAAATTCTTGGACATAGGAAAAACCCACTAGTATTCATTAAAAGCAACTGGGAGGCCAGCTTTGTGCTTCTGTTCTCGAGACCCGAACAAGCTACAACTTGACAAACGCGCAGGATATTGCTGAACAATGCTGCTGTTCCTGTCAGGAGGGAAGAGCTTTATTCCCAGCTTCATTCAGGATGAATTCATTTTCATCACAATGATGCAAATCACAGATTTCAGTCATTATTTAAATAATTGATTGTCATCTTTTGCGTTTGTGGTGCTTTTCAGTTTTCCCCATAAAGCTGATTCTGTTAACCATTAACATGCATTGATTTATACTGATTTAGCTTTTACACTACGCATTTCTTCCTTCAAAAAGATGCATATATCTCTAGTTATCTAAACAAATATATAGGCTGAAAGTCCCAGACCTCCAGCTTTACTTCTCATTCTGTTAGATATGAGTGGAATTTGCTCACACACATTCATAGCTAAAAATAACATAAAGGATTGATTTGTTAGATTATTTTACACTTATAGCTTTTGACATTTTTTTTGAAATTCTTATGCAGAACAGAATTTAAAATCCATAAATAAGCCTATTGCCTCATTATTCAGAAAACTAAGAATCACGAATTTCAATGCACACAAAATAAAGTACATCAGAATACGTTTTCTTTCCAACTACTTTTCTCTCTCAAACAAGCAAAAATCCACAAAAGTTACCTATAGAGTTGATCAGCAGAACAAAATAAAACAGCGAAAAATATTCTCCCTGAACAATTGTTTCTGTCAAAATGTGGTTTAAACAAATTCTGGCTCCAGTTAACTGCAGTTCTCTGGTGGTTTGAATGCTTTTAAAGCTTCATTAGAAAACACACATTGTGAGAATATTTGTATCCAAATGTCTACAGCACATTATGGTAAATTCAGCCCTTAGCATGGATGAACAATTTCAAATATAATTTTAAAAATCACCACGTATTTTAAAATAATATTTGAATTTAAGTAAAACTTACACTAATTCACTTATGCATATTCAGCACCCAAAGCTGCAGTAAAAACAGACTCTCTCTCCTTACCCTTTCACAGATCCATCAGTATGAGTTATGCTTATGTTTACTTCACAGAGGGAGTTTTAAGATTTAAAAATTCATAAATCCATCACTGGTTTTATTTTCTGTCCTGTTTAATAAGAAACCTCAATCTCAAATGTCCCAAGGAGAAAATGTTTTTACTAGAGTCGTACAGAATTTTTTACTGCATAAACTATCAATTATTTTCCCACCAAACAAGCCAGGTTCATAGGGCAAAGTCAGAAGGAAGAGAAAGGAGGGGAATGTTTTTGCGGATTGTTATCTACAGACCAAATGGAAAATCTTCAGCCATTTTGTTCCTTCAAGGTACATCAAAGAATCTCCTGTTTAAGGTGTGAAAATGTCAGTTACATTCTTCACCTCAGAAAATGAGCAGAGCTCTGAATGTGATTTATGTCCCACCCTTGCACTTTTCTCTTTTAGGGGCTGATACTCTTCTTTTCAACTTCCCTCCAGCTAATGCCATTTAATACTCTCAGAGCCATCAGGCTAAATTCAAATTTTCTGCTCCTTAGAGGCTGTTGTTATGCACCACTGCACATTCCAATTGCAAATACACATGAATGCTCCCATGTATTGTAAGTTATTTTTTTCTCACAAATTCTGCTAAATTGTAAGGTAGGAGGCACTACTTGAATTCTCTTTGGTCTTTAGAAAGCTTTTAGATGTACCATGAGTAATAACATGTAATGAATATGAACTGATATTTCTTTTCTGTATTTACACTGAGTTGGCAATTTACATTTTCTAGACAGATGACTTATAGCCAGCCTTCCCAGTACTCTGGCAATTACTTCTTAGAAACCCCTGACAGGCTGAAACCTCCAGAATCACATCTGTTATTCTTGGTTTGATCCCTCTTTTTTAAATTAAAACCAGTAGCTTTATCGGCAAATGAGAATTTTTTTTCCCCTCTGGAAATACTTACAAAACTGCACATAAATTGAACATGCCAACTTATCTCATGTTAGGGTTGGCACACCTTCTGGGTTAATGACCAGTGTTCCATTTCTGTGACAGAACTAATTGGGGTAAGGAGGCCATAAATACATACAAAACCCCACAAATTCTCTTCCTCTGGGGTAAGCTGAAGATTTATAGGAATAGAGAAAGATGTGATTGGAGGGGAGAGAGTATAAAAAGTATAAAAATTTAAGAAGTGGTAAAATGCTTGTCTTATCATTCTATCTCAGTTTCCAGGCACAGAACAAAATTAGAGCAGATTTTTCTATTATCTGATGGGACTTTTCCTTCCTCCGAAGGACAGGATAAAATACAAAAAAAACTAGTAAATTTTCACATTTTCTAGAAACTGTCATTATTAAAAAAAAAAAAAAAAAAAAAAGGGAGGGCAGGGGAGAGAGAAAATGCAGGGACAATACCACAGCTCTGCTCTCAGCACAGACTGGCTGACTGATCTAAAACACAGTACTGAAAATGGTAGCCTCAACTCCACACCAACACTAGCTCAAAACATGATCTGACAACAATTTTTCACAGCTAAACTCAAATGAAGCATCGTTCAAGAGAGAGAAGTCTGCACTTGGTTCGAGCTCAGTGTCAATTTCTGACAATCTAGCTTCATTTATCATGCATCACTAATCAGAAAAATTCAGTTATCAATGGATTATAGGAAAGATTAATTCAGGTTTGCCTTCCATGACTAGGTCAGGATACATATGCCATTCACTCTTTACAGCTAAGACAACTCAGTGCCTTGATGTGATGTCCCTTAATATCCCAGAACAAACATTCTAAATCCATGTGTACACCTGCAAATTGAAAGAACTTCTAAATGCAGCTGGAGACAAAAGGATGACAGATTTCCATTACAGATTTGGGAAGGAAGAGAAAAAAGAGCATGATATATTGCCAGTACATATAAATGTAACTGTAATGCTGCATCACACGGTTCTCCCTTGCAGAATGCCAAACTCACTCCCCTCCAGATTTGGATTCTGTGTTCTCCAGCAGTGCTGGAGAGAGCTGAGTTCAGGTAAATCTCATCCAAATAAATTTGGAAATATGACTACACTTCCTAGCCACTGGGTGCCTGCAGAGGCCCTCCAGGTCTGACGCAGACCTACAAAAGCAGCTGAACACAATCTCAACCTTAGCACAAACCTTCCCCAGATCCTCACCCTGCAGGCAAGCCTCAAAGCCACCTCACCACCCAAGCCCATATGGGCCCTGCCTTCTGTGCTGCTATGACAAAAAAATTACTTTGAAATGTCTTGAGGAGACGATTCCTAACCTGAATTAAGATCATCTTTCCCAATTTGCTGATATTGCAGGATTTAGAGCATTACTTTTTTTTTTAGCTAAGCAATGTCAGGCTGATTTAAACTAGTAGCTAAAGGCTATGACTTAAATTAAAAGATTAGTAGCTCAAGTCAAGAATGTGAGATACAGAGCTAGATCACAGTTTTCTAGCCAGCACTAATGCATACAATATGACCAGGAAAAAGCATTGTCAGAAGCACCAACATGTGGTGTCACACTAATCACCAAGGTCTGCAGGCCACGACAACAAAGCTGAGGTGAAGGGGAAAATTCCTAATGCAGGTATGGGCTCGTCCCATTTCCTGGTTCAAACCCTGTCATCCCTCCTTCCTCTCCTACTTTCACCTTTAAAGGAAGCCTGACATCAAAAATAAGTTGTAAGCTTATAATAAGCCCTTCTTATAGGTGTGCATAAATTAGCATCTCAGTACTTCTGCTGACAATCGAGAATGCCAAGCAACAGAATGATTATCACCATCACTCAAATTCAGGTCTCTGGAAAAGCCTGAAAGGATTGTGGCTGTTCTTAGCATCAGAATTTAGAACAAGTGCTACCCAAGGCTCCACGGAAAGATGTCAGGAATCACAATTAAATGACATGTAGAAAAAACAAGGAAGAATCTCCTTAGCACAAAACTGGGCAGCAATCTTTCCTGCATGACATGCTTGACACATGGGTGGAATGAGACCAAAACTGGTTTGAAATTTTGTTATCAGAACTTTACAAGCAAAAGAAAACAATGCTTAGAACTGATCAAAAATAAGGCTTAAAGCACCTGCTGCCTTGTGCCCTTATACTGTGTGGGTGTTAAATACCACCACACTAATCTATTAGCACAGCAGATATAAATAGCTCAATGGTATAGCATGTAATGGAGTTTCCCTAATACATCCCAAAATGCCACCACAGTTAATCCACAAGCACAGAGCTGGTATTGACTACACAGTTTAAGTGCATTTACCAGGCAGAATAGAAATAGTTACAGTTCCTTTTGTCTTATTTCACACATATGGCTAAATAGAGATTATCAATCCAAAAAGAAAAGGAAAAAAAAATAGGAAAGCAAATGTTTCTGAATAAATACAACTAAGTCTGATACTGTCCTGCAGGGCAATGCAACAAAGCAGCTTCATGCACATTCAACAGGAATGATTCCTGCTGTGATTCAAGTAATAAACAGCAAAGAAAGTTTAAATTGAGACTTACCACGGGGCACCATATATTCGGAATCCTTTAACTGTTACCTCTGAATCTTGTAAGTAAATACTATTTGTCAGGAGTGACTGAACATTGTCAAAGTCCTCTGGTTTCAATTTGGACACAGAGGGAAAGCGGTAGTAATCTTGTTTAACAAGGTCTGCCATGAATTCCTTATCAAATGTCAGTTCATGATTCCCAGCAATCACTATTTTATATTCATATGGTAGGTTTCCTGAAATAACAAAAAAGAGGACTTAATTAGCACATTTCCTCCCACACCAGCGACGCTGGCACAACAGGCAGACAGCTAGCAGTGACAGAGTGGACACCCCAGAGCATCTCCATGCTGGGCACAAGGTACAGGTGCTGCTCCTCAGCCACTGCGTGGAATGGTGTCAGAACGCCCAGGAACAGCACACAAAGCCATGTCACAGCAAAGAGCCTGGGCTGCAGAGCCCAGCACCACCACGGGCTAGGAGACAAACCAGCTCCAAAGGTGGCATAAAACAATCCACCACTGCTGGATTATTCACCTGCATGTGACAACGAGGTCAGAGGCAGCAGTGCCCAGGTGTGACCTCAGCGAGGAGCCTGGGTGTCTGAGCAGGCAGGTGACAAGAGACTGCAGAATGCCTGCAACTGTCCTGAGAGCACCAGACAGCTGGGGCTGATGGTCTTTAAATTATGGCACTACGTGGATTAATTTGTATTCCAGTGGCATTTATTCAAGACCTAGTCTATTCCCCAAAGCTTCAAATTCATTTGCAACATACTTTCATATTATTATTTTTGTTATTATGTTCATGGCAGTATCTCATATCTTGTAAAAAGCACACAAGTAGAAGCAACCACAAAAACTCAGCCAAATAAGACATAGTAAGAAAAAGAAAAATCTGGTTAATTCATTTACCATCAGAGTCAGAAGTAAAGAATTACATGTTTGCTCCCCCCAGTTCAGGGGAATTAATACCATTGTTTGGAAGGAGGCATGGATCATGCTCACTGAGCCAGATTTTTGGAGTTCAGAACAGATTTTCAAGCACTTGGTACCAGCAATCAGTGCCAGATCCTCCAAATAAACATACTGGGTGCTGAGCTCCCTTAAAAATACAGTCCCACAGTGTGGTGTCTTCACAGAAGTTAGGCTCTTTTACAAAATCTGTCCCACTGTGACTTGCCAAAAATCACACGTAAGATTGCATCAGAGCTAACTGCTACTGCCTTCACAATAAGCCTAATTCTTTAGTGTCATACCTTATTATTAGTAATAAACACCCAAATGAAGGATAATTTAGAAATGGTTGGGTGTGTTATGGGGATTTTTGTGCAGTTTGTCTTTGTTTTTTTTTCATAAAGGCAGCAAAATGTATGTAGAAATCTGTGGGTTCGTCTTCCAGTTCTGGAACTTGCAACATTTGTCCCAGGGAAGACAGAATCAGATGTTATACATTTCTTGTGAGAACAGTTCTCCTAAATATAAGTGGCTTTGCTAGTTTAAAACTTGTCTTTCAACTTTTGAAACTGTTTGGGTTTGGGTTCTTTTTTAAAGTAAGTTTCAGAGTAAAGCTGTAAGTATATATAACAAGATTAACTTTTCCCCTAAATAAGACTTACAGGGCATCCAGTCAAACCCCTCTGCTTTTTCAATATTTACAGCACAGAAACAGGAATTACATAAGGTATGTGTGCAAACATCATCTTTGCAAAATTAGTTAATTCTGAACAGAAACCCAAAAAGCTACAAATGCCTTGAAAAAAACCCAGCAGACTATGCTTTTCATAGACACCTCACATCTGAACAAAATACAGCTTGTACATATTCATACCTCTCTGTGGTGCTGCATTAGAATAAAAGCTTGGGAGATGCAATAAATGGTCCTCTACAGTTTTTGACTCACTCCTTTCCCACTTTCCTCCCCTTCCCCATCTCTACTACGTGCTGCTCTGCAATGCATTTTTATTTAAAAACTCTGTGTGGCATGTACCTACAATTTCTGCTCTCTGTGACTCCTGGGCACAAGATAAAATTGCTATTTTCTCTTCTCCCAGGAAACATAAAAGATATCACCCACATGAAATTTGATACATTTGTCATAACCATCAATCCCCCAAAACAAGCTAGGTGTAATAATATTCTCAGAGAAGTGGGATGGAGATGTTAAGGTTTCTTCTAAGTTATCAATATTTGCCTGTTTTAACACAGAAAACTCTTCATATTACTTGATACATGTTCAAGCTTTACACTTCCATTTATTTTGATAGACTTGAAAACCAGCAGGTTTTGCTGATACTATGCCCAATTAAGCCTGGAGCATTTTGCTCAATATTTTTTTGTCTTGACATTTTAAAAATAAGGGCTTACTTTGAAGACACACAGGACATGCAAAGACAAACGAATGGTGACATCAGTAATTATTAAAACATATAAATGTAACATTATACATGTTGTATAAGCACCTGAAATCTGTAGGGGAAACCCAGAGAGTATTTCTTGCAATTGGTGTGAAGACAGCTGTTGATATTTTTAGGACTGAGGAGATGCTCCACTTGTTCATTCCTTGAGAGGAGGCACTGGGAGCCAGGGGAGCTGGCAGTGAACAGCCTCTCTCCAGGGAGCCAGGACATGGCCCCACCAACACCAGGTAAGGATCAACGAGCACCAGGATGCAGGAATGAAACAAGGAGACCCTGGAGAAGAGCCCCCAGGGACCCAGGCTCAGCAGCACCCACACTGAGCTCAGGTGTGACAGCCCTGGGCTCCAGCAGCCAGCCACAAGCCCTGTGCTCTGTGTGTGTGCCTGGTGCTGTGCTTGCCATGGGAAGGGCACCAGGGCTGCCTGTGCTCCCCACCCAGGGCCCCCAGGTCATCTTTGGGTTCTCATTCTCTGGTGCTGGCCCAGGAGCTCACCATGAGCAACACCACCCCTCAAAAGGCAAACACATCCCAAGCCAGGGCAGCAGCAAGAGGAGTCCCATTCAATTCTTCTCTCTTCCCTGAGGAAAGACTATATAGTACTAATCACAGTAATAAATTACCTGCAATCAGATCAGCTATTTATTCATCACATTCTGGTTTTTCCTTCTTGAAAGGCCCTGTGGCATTGTGCAACATCCAGTCTCTCTGATATAATTTCTGAAATATTTTGGTGTGCTTTCTTTTGGCAGACCTGCCCTTTGTCTATAATTTGTTGACCTTGTGTTTAATATGGAAACAAACAGTCATCTTCAAAAATCTCCTACTCCATGGTAATTTAGTTTTATCTTGACCAGGTTAATCTCTGTGTATCTGCATCAGTGCTGCCTGTACAGCACAACACACAGGTTGAAAGGCTTTTCCTCATTTTCCTTCACTAAATCTTTGTTAGCATTTGGTCTTTATTCATCTGATTTCCTGTCAAAACTTCCATTATATATCAGTAACATCATTCATTCTCATTTATACAGTGACTCTGGAAAACAATTAGAAGAATCCTTTTCCAGACTAGAAAAAGCGTGACCTGTTTGCTGGGCCGAGCACTTCAGAAACCCCAATTATTAACTCACAGCATAATAACTGAGTTTATTTAAAATACGTAAATGCTTAACAGGTGAGATCAAAAGGCTAAAATTACAACTACCAAAAATGACCAGGGCACTAAGTCTGTGAAGTAGTCACTTATACTGGAGCATTTGAAACCCATATTTATGTATATGTACACACACACATACACAGGGTGTGAATAAGAGTATCTTCAAAATATATCTATTTTTTTGGCTAAGATGTTTTTCAACAACTACTCTCACCAGTACAAGCAAGGGCACAATGTAATCACTGATCAAGAAAATACTGCAATTAGACAAGTTGTTCTCTTCTGGAAGCCAAAAGGTCAATACCACTCTTGCTCAAATAAAGGCAACAATGGTTATCTCTGAATTACTTGTAAAAATGGAATTGTTTACAGTAAATGCATTAAACTGTGAGTCTCAGAAAATTACTGTGGCTTCTGGTCTAGCAAGTCAACAACCCTCAAACTACAGTCCCAAGTACTTTTGTCCCCCAAGGGTTCATCTTTACTCCTGTGCCATGACACCTTCCTGCCAACACAAGGATTTGGTGGGCGCAGAGCACAGTGGATCAGGGCACTGATCCAGATGGAAACTGATGGAGCAAAAAAGGAGTGGGGGGTCTGTGAATGCTGCTAAGGCAAAACTTCTATTGCTGGCTGCAACCACTTACACCACTCCAAGTGCCAGCTGAACAACAGACTGACTTTAAATAGATCTATTACATGGGGCAAGAGAGGAAGCTTGGGGGTTAGGGGTTTCTGGGTTTTTTTTAACCCACATAAGTACTTGTTTCAGTGGGTTTTTTAAGTTCACCTTAAGCACTTGGATCCTAGGAAGCCTTAATCTGTTGAACAACCATTCCCATTTCAATAACATGTTTCATATGAGTACAGTTTAGTCACACAAGTTCTATAGAGCTGCCAGACATGAAATGGAGTCTGCCTGGCAGTGAATGTTAACTGCTGAGTCCCTATAAAAATAGAAAATCACATTATTTTTTGACTACTGTTACCTGCAAACCCCACAGGGAAGTAGGGGAATAAGAAATAATGTAATACTAGCTGTCTAGTAGTGGTAGAAACCTGTATTTACACACAAATGATATGCAAGTGCTTTTGATGCGAAGCTCTGAATATGCATATGCATGCATTAACTATTCAAACCACACAACACTTCCACGAAACATGAAGCTTTTCTTCATGCCTGTTTCACAGCCTCATAAACCCTTTGGCCATATGCTGAGAAATAGGCTGAGAAGCCTTGAAGTATAAATCTTAGTCCCCTCATAAAGAGGGAAAACTGTACAAGAGAGAGATGTGCGTGCAAGTGAATAATCTCAAATTTATGGTATATTGTATATGCCCCAAAAGTGCAAAACTGGTAATGGAGCATTCCCCTATTACCAACCCCATACACACCTAGGGATAAACACAATAGGAGCAGATTTTGGCTTGCTCCTACAGACTTCCAGTCCCCACAGCTGCAGCTGCTGAGGGCAACCAGCACAGCCCACCACTGGCCAGCAGCCCTGCAACTCTTCCTAAGGAGGTTTCTCATGGAAAGCCCTTGGCATCACAGGGCCATGATCACTCTCTCTTCCCAGCATTTATAGCACAGTCACAACACACAGAGGCTCCTTTCAGCTTTTCAAAACAAAGACAGAATATCTCAAAGGCTGCTGTTTCTCCTTTAGCAGCAGTAAATGAGTTAGACTGCATAAGTACAATTATACAGACTCGAGCTTCCACAGGACAAGCTGTGCCCATCCCACCAACAACCCACTTCAGGTACTGAGATCCAAAACTGGGTAGGAAAAACATCTTTTCTAAGATGAGACTGACCAACTGGTTATAAAAATATTTTGGCTGTTTTAATCAAGTCAGCCTTCACAAATGTCCTCAACAGAACAGCTCAAACTGGAATCAACCAACATATTGGCTTAAAACACAGCCCATGAATTTCTGTGCAGTTTAGCTCCCTGGGTCTGTAGAAACCTACATGATGAAACAATTAAAAACAAAAAAAAAGGCAGCAAATCAGAAACAGAACATGCACAAAAACAGAGCATGCTTCTAAAACAGTACAAAAAACTGAAGTACAAGATCTCTCAAAATCTTCCCAGTGAAAAGTATTCCATCATCAGTTCAGATACCTCTTTTTTTTCTTTCCCCCTCCAGTTTTGGAGAAGAAAAAATAAAGGCAAAACACACATGGGCAGCAGAGCAAGAAGAGAGGATGAATGAAAATGTAACTGTTTTGCCTTTATGCAAAGAAAACATCAGATCGCAGCACAGGGAGAAGCAAAGGCTGAGACCCTTGAATTCCTGTGATAAATCCAAAGCTTGTACATTAAAGCTCCCCTTTGTTGAAAACACTGTTAGACACAACAAAACAGAAGTGTTAGGTAAGTGCAAGCTCTGCCTCTGACCTTTCCCTCTGTAACCGTCAGGCTTCATTAATTTTCACAAGGCCTGACAGCTCCAGCGTTAATACTCACACTTGCGGATCGAGCCACACAGCAGGTTCAGAGTCTGCTGCCTTCTCCTCTGAAACTCATGCATTAGGATTTCTTCCATGCTGGCAATGGAAAACCAAGTCTAAGAAACATTAAACACAAAAAACTACGTTACAATAAT
The DNA here is from genome assembly GCA_013400855.1 of Buphagus erythrorhynchus. Classification (NCBI taxonomy): domain Eukaryota; kingdom Metazoa; phylum Chordata; class Aves; order Passeriformes; family Sturnidae; genus Buphagus; species Buphagus erythrorhynchus. The sequence goes on along the minus strand of VZTT01045964.1, from coordinate 136,069 downwards.
GCCGAGGCTGAGCCATAAACCCATGAAAGCAAGGAAGCAGGGAGGGGATGCGGCCGCAGCGGCCGGCACCGAGCCGGGCCCAGGTGCGGTGCTCGGACACACACAGGGCCCTTCCTTCCAGGAACCACAGCTGCTGCTGCACCTGCACACAGCTCTGCTGCTGCACCTGCACACAGCTCTGCAGCTGCACCTGCACACAGCTCTGCAGCTGCAGCAGCAGTGCTGCCCAGCATCACACGTCTCCTCATTCTCTCTTCCACAGGAAAATGCAGGGGCTTTGCACAGCGCTGGCCAAAGCGTCCCCTTTGCGTGAGGCCTGCAGCAGGGCCAGGAGCGCTGCAGGACCCACTCGGCTACAGCTCTGCTTTATCCACACTCTGGCACGGGTAACAATTCCTTGCTTTTATGTTTTTATACCTCAACCGTAACATTATTCTAATGTAACTGTTTGTGATTAATATCTTCCTCCTGTCTGTTGAAATGAAAAGTGTAGCACTACACAAGCGACAAGCTTTTGTTTCCCTTCAGTGTTCTGTNAAACAAAAAAAAAACAAATAAAAAGACCTCCAGATTTTGCAGCTCACAGCACTGCCAACTATAGGTGTAAAATGTCCCCCCAAACTGACTTTAAAATTATGAAATCTGAAACACAAGCAGCACAGATTGCTTGCTAGTGCAAGGCTTTCTTTTCAGGCTTTTAATTATGCAACCTAAAAGACAGAGCTTTCAAGAGGAAAAAAAAAATCATGTAACTTAAAATCAAAGGAACAGGCAGCTGTTAAATTTCTCTTTAAATTTAGCAAATTCTGAGACACCACTCTACCTGGAAATCTCAATAGCCTTGTCTGTCCCTTTTCATTTTCACAAGCGCTTCTGGCATTAATGGTAGTTCCTGCTCCTCTCCTCTTTCCCATAGCAAAATAATACCTAAAGGACTCCCAGGTCTGTGCTGGTGCTGTGTGCCCCTTCTAAGGGATCCTTTAAGGGAAATGGTTCTCACTTTGAACGTTGTGAGATTTTCAGGTGAGAGCACCTTTTGTCTGGCAGAGCTGAAGGGTGCTTCCCTAAACAGAATTACCCTATATTTACAGTAACAGAGACACTTGCATCAACCCCCTGCAGTTCAGGGTCTGTAGTGCATGTGGACTGTACATACAGAGAAATACATTCTGGTTTGTCCAACAGAACTTTAAATTTTTCTCTTGCAATCAAGATCCTAATGTACCAGGGCTGACAAATTTTAGACCAATTTCAGCACATCGTGTGGTTTCAAATGGCTGCGACCTTGAACTCCAAATACTGAGAGCAGGAGCAGGAACTTAAGCTCTGCCTTCACAGTGCCAGTAGGGCTAAGTAGAAATGTCCTTCTTGGACTTAATTGGGACTTAATTGAAAAGAAACATTTTTGGTTACTATTACATTAGGCTAAAACATAAAAATGAACCCTAGTATTATCTAAACCTAATAAGAGAAAAGCATCTCTCTTTCAAATTTTTCAAAGCATTCTCTATAAATGCATCACAGATCAATTTACATGGTACTTTTGCCAATAAGCAAAACAAAATCACAGGTTCCAATTGGCTTAACTCATATTGGAAAGCGCGAAAGCAAATGCTAGAAAATGCAATTACTGCAAACAAACTCCATTTTCTCCACTCAGGAGGGAATTTCAGAGAACATTTTATTGCCCTCAAATAATATTTCTAAAGGCATCAATACACAATTCTATTTTCTTTTCAGAGCCCCCCACACTATATAACCTAATCCTCCATAAAGAAATTCACCAGATTTTGAAATAATATATTGGTTGTTGATATTACCTTGTGCACACACATACTGTATCAATTTAAATTCTTTTTCTCCATGCATCTTAAGAATATAAAAAACCAACTTCCACTGCCTGACACAAACAGGTCTGGACCTATTTCCCATAACACACCCTTTATCTCTGTAATCTACAATTCTAATTAAGTCTTTTTTTTCCCCCTAAAATAAATGAATAAAAGTCACCAAAAAGGAGGTCATCTTGAGAAACAATTATACAGAAAGTAATTAAGCCAATCATAATTATCACAGACAACGTCTTGGTATTTTAATGTACATGGATTTTCACACTGCAAAAGGCCAGGCAAAGCTACGGACAAGATTTTCCAGAAGAAGTGAAATCTTTCTTTAAAAGAGAAACAAGGTTTGATATCAATTCTTCTCTACTTAGTGAAATAAATGAGAATTATGAGTGCAGCACCCAGATCTAAATTCTTCCCCAGATTCTTCTGCCTTACTGGCAGAGACCTTTAAACAAGCAGCAGAACTTCCTTTTCTACCCACAGGACTGACCAACACACACCCTATCCCTATCAGCATCTTCCCAGTACCTACCCACCTATCTTAACAGGAACAGTAAATACACCAACCAGGGAAACATATGATTGCCAAAACATTTTCCTGTTTCCCAAGTCTTTGAGCTAGTTCCCATTATTTGTTTCCTCATTTTTAGAAGAAAGTCTCTGAGACTTTTACAAATGCCCAAAGCAGCAGGAAATCACCTTCCTCTGTCTTGCAGCCTGGTGGAGCCCAGTCAGTATTTCTGACAAAAACCCCTTCAAATATCTCCTCTTTTCTGTATCCTAGGAAGGTATTCAGAGCATTTCTTATGAAGAGAAAAACCTCAAAATACACAAACAAAAAGCTCCTAAGAACTATTTTCTTTATATTCTAATACATTATATTCTATTATATTATGATACATTGTATTCTGGATAAGTACTTGATTTATACCTGGAACTCAAATCCCTCCTTTAAAATTATGATTTTTGAGTATATTGTTGGTAAACTACAAAACATACTGGGTCTCATAATTAACCAACTATCAGTACCAGTGTTATGTGGATAAATATCCATAATGATAAGAGGAAAGATGAAAGCAGGGATAGCAAGAATAATCACAAGGAAAATAAAGAGAAGGAATAAGATAAAATGTTTTTTAAATATCCCAAAGGCTTTAAAAGCATGAACTACTGCCTAAAAGCAGGACGACAGCTTTTTAATAACTCTGAGAATGTAACATTCTCCAGTGTGCTAAAGCAATTAGCTGCTTTTGAGATTTCACCCAGTGATCAGGGCTGGTACTTTTATTTGTAAACATTAAAGTATAAGAAGCAAGTTTGATATTCAAAGGTAGTTTTAAACATATTTTCACATGGCAGTGGTGATGCTTGTAGGGAGTTGTTTCTTCCTTTTCTAAGCTGGAAGGGCAGAAATCAAAAGCTTGAGCTAAACTCCACTTCTAGAGTCCAATATCCAAGTGACAGCATGGACAGCACTGTGTTCCAGAACCACCTCCATGGTCCTTTCCTGAACTGTTTATGGAGGGCAAAACACCAAAAGCAAGTGCACAGAGAATGCAAACAGAAATTACAGTCCACTGAAATATTCAGGCAGGTCTTTAGGAACCTCCAGCATTATTTTCTGAACCCTGTGTTTAAATTTATTATTTTAAATAAAACGAAACATTCCATTGTAGTCTTTCAAGATGAACTTGGATACCAGGAATCTCCTGAGCCCTGTAAGGAAATTCCTTTTAATAACCCAGTTTACAGAGAGGTTTCTTAGCCACTAAGAGAGAGAACCAAATCACTCCAGCTGTATCATGTTATTGCAAGGAACTGAATTCCTCTTATGCAGGATTTTTTCCTGGCCATCCAGAATTCCCTGAGCAGGAGGGCACAGATCCCTTCCTCATGAGTTTAAGCACAGGGACAAACACTAAACACTAAAAGGAGAGAGAGAAGGAAGCTTGAAGCCTAAAGGTTTAGAGTGGATGGATATTGGCATCAGTGATTTCTGAGTTCTCTGTCTCACCCCTGCTACTGTTTCTTACCACCTTCTCTTTTCTACTGGCTTTGCAGAATTTCAATTACCAGTTTATTAGTTGTAATTTATATATTACAGCATTCCAGGACCTCACAACAGACAGTTCAAATTCAGACTGAAGTTTTTTTTAGGAATCCAAATCTTTGAATTTCATTGCAGAAAACTATGTGCTGAAATACCTCCTAATTGTCCTTCCAAAAGCAGAACAAAACAGAAAAATTAAAACCAGTGTATGTAATGTAAACTCTGTTCTGCAATAGAGAGTTTGCATGCTTTTGTTTGTGACAGAATTCAGGTAAAATTCCGGATCTTTCCTGCCCTTGTTACAAGGAGATAGGCCCTCTGTTGCAGCCATCTCTGCTCTTCAGTAAGAATAATTGTAAGCACTAACCTAGGAGTGAAATGTTTTCAAACCAAGTTAAAGGAATGTGTGAGATTTACAGTACTTATCATCAGGCATTTGAATTTATAGTAACATTTTCACAAGGTGCTTGAAAATCTGTGTGATGCAGCATCTGTAAACTTTAGTGCAGAGAAGAACATTGAGAATTCTGGTCCACAAATAAATACTTCTCTGTAATTAAATGCTGTGGTTAATTGTTGGAGCATGCAATTTTTCACCCAGTGTGCTTTCTGCAGAGTAGGGTCGCTTGTGACTTACCCATTTTAGCCATTTTTTCTAGCCTTTAAAGCAAAAAATGGGATGAGAAACCTACCGTACAAAGCCATGATATGCAGACTAAGTTTTGCTGAATAATGTCACAACTACAGTTCATCAGAGCTGGTCATTAGAACAAAGCACTCAGCAGCTATTTCAGTCACTGAAGACAAAGGTAACAATTTATTCCTTATTTATTCTCCTTTCTGCTAAGGTTTTGCCCTCTCACCTGCAGGCAAGCAGCATTGTTTTCACAGCTGGTCTCAGGGCAGCAGTTGTTTAGGAATAGCTGCATTGCTGTTGCTATATTACCACACTCTGGGAGCTCATCCAGTGCCAGAGCCCTTCCAGCTCCAGAGCAGAGGCTCTTCCTTCCCTGTGCCTGTGCAGCCTGGGTGCCCACCACAGCAGGGCATCCCCTCCTGCCATTCCCACCCCAGCTGCTGGCACAGGATTGTCATTTACAGCAAGGACACAGCACATGGGCAGTGGCTTTCTGAACAGTGTGGGTTCTTCACATGGGGTTTTATCAGGGGACATCAGTCCAGGACCTTTGCTCTCAGGACCACAAATATGGCTACAGCTGAATTATTTTATTGTCAGAAACCACTGAATCTTGCAGCAGGGACAGAAGAGAGCAGAAGGAGCAAATTCCTTCCCTGCCACACTCAGGAGACATCTCCTGCACAAAACTGCAGCTAACTTCGTGTCTGCCTTGCAGCTTTTCTGCTCATCTCTCAGTAGTGAAGGCAAATGCCAAGTGCTGCTGAGGGAGCAGGGAGCCTTCAGAGTAACATATGGGGGAGAGCTGCTCAGGGAAAAGTAAGGACATGCAGGCAATTTTTTATCATTTGCAGCTCTGTTTTAAACTAAGAACCTTTTGTGTTGGCTGGTTACACCAAAAAATGTAATGGCAACATTCAAGAGAAAAGGAGCTACTGCACTCTGATACAGCCTGCCCTGTAATGTGAAAGCTTCTGGTTCATTAGAAAAGATGCACATAATTCTGAGGTCTTTATGGTTCACTTACCAAAAATTACAGGAAATTCAAAGTACAGAGTGTTCCTGAGCTCTCATTTTTTAATTTTATAAACTCGAGAAGAGATGAAGCTCTGGAAAAAGCAGGTGAAAAAGAGCAGCTCCAGTACTTTATATCCCTGTGCTCTCATTTGTCTCTTTCTTTGCAGTCTCCATCCCTCCCCCAGTTTGATATTATTTTGTTCTGCCCTGTGGTGGCTTTCCATGGCCTCTTCTCCATACACTGCTGTCCCCTGGAGTGCTGCTTTGTTCCTTCTCCACTGAAGGCACCACAGTAGCCAGAGAGGGTTTGGTGATTGTCAGCTCTCAGCTGGGTGCAGGACAAGAAAAGAGACCAGGAGAGCTCAGTGAAGTGAGGCACTGAAGTGACCTGAGCCCCAAAGCCACCACAAGTTCCCAAAGCTGTGGAAGGGCCACCAGAAGCAGCCCTCCTGTGAGCCCAAGGCTGAGCCCAGCCTGGTGGCATGGGGGAGGCACACAGAGGGTCCCACCTCGCACCAGGCTGAAGCTGCTGCCTCTGGGTCTTGTAGCCACCCTCCAAGAGCAGGTGCCACTATTCACTGCCATGCCCAGGACAGAGCAGGACAAAGAAAACAGAAGTTCCTTTAGCTCTGGGAAAAGGGATTCTCTTTTCTCCCCACCAGTGGTGCCCACAAACACAACACCTGCCCTCCAACACCAATATACTCCCTAAATACAGGCAATAAAGGCTCGAAGGTCTCCCAGCAGGCAGGACAGGGCTGGATGGGAGACGTGGAGCTGCACAGGTCTTTCTTTCACAGCCCTTGTGTCAGGATTTGCCCAAGCTCAGACACCCAGCCCGCTGCAACAAAAGGGTTAATTACCAAGCTAGGCAGGCTGGTTATAGCCAGCAATAAGCAGCTCTCTATTTTTCTTTAAGAAAAAAAGAAGTCAGTAATTCTTGGAACATTTATTAACCCCCTAGTATAGGCAATTACTGTAAGATAAAGGTCTGCCAGTCTTGCATTACCATAAATTGCTGCATGTTGCTTTTCTACAGCACAGTAATGTCCACAACCAGTGTGAATAAATGCTAACATTTGATTTTTAAGCTTGATTCAAGCCCCTCGACTGAACATTTTTAGCAGGTCTTCACTTTCAGTGGCTGTTGGGCCACAAAAAAAATTATTATTTTATACGAGCCAAAAAATCCAGGATGGTGTTTCACTGACAGACTGTTTTGTAGCTCAGTTTAAGGTAATCTCACATATTTCTTACATGCAGAATGGAAAAGAGAAAGGCGGGTGGGAAGTACAAAACCCAGAGATCATTCCTGCTGTCTACTAGGTTTTGTAGTCACATACAACATAAAAAAATAGTGGCAATAAAAAAAATAAAGGAAAGAAAAAGGCTTTGTAATAGACAGAACATTGCCAACCAGCTTTAAATTGAATTACACAGCCTGCTAATCTTTATGATGAAATAAAATTTCTTTGAACACTACACATTATACTAAAATCCGCAGTGCTTTCTCCCCAGCCCCTCTCTGCTCAAAGCAACTCTTCCACCCCACAACCATTGTTCTTTCCAGCCTGGAATGTGATGCTCTACTAACAGAAAGACTTACTTTAATTAGCTATTGTTAATATGGTGTGCACGGTGTGAAAATGTAGGAGAGAAGTATTTTTGCACTTTGTGTTTTTGATGCAACATTAAATTAGCAAGTGAAGAAATAAACTGATGGTGTACAAGGAATCTATCCTTCAACTACTCACCACTAAAATCATTCTCATTACAATTTGTGGCTGTGGCAGCAGTACTGGAGGAGGAATCTGATGAAAATGTCTATAAAAGTTTCTATCTGAGTGGCATGAGTTGTTTCATGCCTAGTCAATACAGCAACCATAAATCTCTTTTCTGTTTCAAAGTGGATTTGCGGGAAGGGGGGAATTGAAAGGAAGAATTATTTTGGGTTTTTTACAAATTTGGTTTGTTATAGCTGGTTATAAGAAACCTGATCATCCCCTCCCCCCTTCCAAGACAACATTAGCAGCCCAGANTGGTTATAAGAAACCTGATCATCCCCTCCCCCCTAGACAACATTAGCAGCCCAGGGAAGCAGATCCAGGAAATGACCAAGCAATTATTGTGATTGAAAATCCATTGAAGAATTGTGCAATACTTTGCAGTGCTCACTGGCTCCTTTCTTTCATTCAAAATTACCAAATGAATATATTAGCTTAAACTTATAAAGAGCCAATCACTCCAGAACATTATTCTCTTTGAAAGCACATTTTACCTGAGCCAAGTTTTCTAATGGCTGTCAAATAACACCTTTATATTTGGTTTGACTGACTGTGGCAATTCATAAGGAGAATTTTATACTTTAGTAGCAAACACAGTTTAAAAACCCTCAGTTTCTCTATAGACCATTAGGAGATAGCAAAAACAGATTTTTGTGAAATCTCTTTTTGAAGAATTGCAAGGAATAACAAGAGCAGAACAAGAAAGAACTGATCAGATATGAATGATCTTACACTGCTCCTCAGGCATAAATTCCATTTTAGCTAGTGGAAATTTTACTACCTCAACATTCATTTTATGCAATTGCTTCTATTTTACCTTCTAAGTTATACTTCCGGGGTTCTGTTTCCCACAAAGCACCTAATATCTGACCCAGAGCAGAGGATAAATATGAAGAAGCAGCTATTATAACCATGGCACCAAAGGAGAATTTTGTACTTTTTTCCTACTTTTGTTTTCACATTGCATTATAGATTGCTACATCAAGAAAAATTATTGAGCCATTACCAAAAATGAACATGGTTGTATTTTCCCACTACTTTCTAAATATAATAAAATGAAACATTCAAACTATTTTTGTATTCCTTTGAGAAGAAAAAACAAAGATAAAAATTAGTAATAATATATCATAAAAAGGTATATGCAAATAAAAGCTGAGCACTGATTATTAATTCAGGCAAGCCATAAGGGAATTGAAAACTAAGTACAAATGGGAATTTAATCATGACATTAAACACAGTTCAAGTTAGAACAAAAGCAAAGGAAATATTCTTAAGTAGTAATATGGCAATAAACCCTAAATAAACTAGGAAGAAGTTTTTTAAAACTTTATGGTAAAGACAGAGTGAGATCAGTGATTCAGTGATTACTAAATGAGTAAAAAACCCACAAGTCCCCAGCACCTGAGTCACCTGTCCTCAGCACCAGCTCAACCTTTAAATAAAACATCTCCATCCCATCCCAGAGTCTGAAGCTTCTCACCAGGGCCATCATAGGAGGCAGAGCTGTTTCCAAAACTGGACTAATAGATTTTCCAGGGAGTTGCTTCTCTCTCTCCCAGAACAGCTGTGCAAAACTCAGACATACTTACAGGATTAAAGCCACCTCAGCATTTTCTTTCACTTGCAATTAATGCAATTTTTTTTCAAGTGCTCAGAGTTTTGTTCATCAAAATGGTATTTTATGTTTAGTCAATTATTCATTCTAGCTATAACAAGTAGAGCAATACAGAGTTCAAAATATGCTCCAGATGGTAAAAACACAAATCAGAAATAAATCAATTTATAAAAAAGGAAGAGATTTGTTTTTATTGCCATAATTTAACTTTAAAATATTCACAAGCTTCCTTCTGGTTCTAAATTACCTCAGAATACTCTGAGCTAATATCCCCCTGAATCTGGAGAAATTTAGAACTCACTGGTTTGGTTTTTGTTATAAAATAGTGTGATGTCAGACGCCAAAATAATTCATATCAGAAATATACTTTTAGGGAGCAAAACACTTCATCACACTGAAACTGCTCTCAGTGTACATTAGTAAAAGGAACACACTTACTCTAAACCCTAAATGAGCCATGCCTGGAGAGGAGATGAAGCCAGATAACTAAACCAGACCAGAGAGATTGAGAAAGGATAAAAGTGGAATGTGACCCTGCATTTTTAAACAGTGATAAGAAAAGAGCTTGATCTTACTATTATACTATTCTGGTACAGTTCATTTTTTTTCCCCCAAATTGAATTACGCTATCTTCAATATCAAACACATTCTGGCAGGTGTCTGGCTTAACAGTTTTGAATATAATTTCAAATTTCCACAGCACTAATGCATAAATTTAAGTATAGACTGGAACCAAGTGTCTGTCCATAGTTCTGAGAGCAAGACCACATTTACATTTTGTCATCTATTCCACTTAACAACCAGCAGTACCAAGATGATGCTGCTATTTTCAATTACTAATAGTCAACAAAAATGAACTTTAAAATAATAGACAATACTTTGCTGAGGACCACATCCACATATGCAGAGCTTAACAGGAAAACCTCTGCATTAAAATTATATAATCATTCTTCTCACTTCAAGTAACATGACCAAGGAACTACAGCACAGATTATTTCTTTTTTTTTTAGCTCTAGCAACAGTGTTTACACTAGAGGCAAGCACATATTACAGGTAAAGAAATATTTGTTCCAGTACAAACCCATATTTATTTGGCCACTAAACCATTCACAAAGTTTTTACAGTCGTTATCCCAAAGAAATTAAAAGAAATAAACATTCAGAAAAAAAGCAAGACTTAAAAATCATGAAATAGTCAAGTTTCTAAATCTTAGAACAGCTCAGGAAAAACCTAGCTAAATTCAACTTTAAGCTCCAGAGACAATAACCAGCAGTAAGGTCACCTGCTGAATTTATCCAAGTCTACCACTGCAAGATTTTGCCTAGCTCGTGCATTAATTTTCTTTATAATAGAAACCTTGCACGGGAAGAAAAACAAACAAACCAGAACCAAAAAATGAACACAGTATGATATAACCACTAAACAAAAAAGTACAAAATGGGCTATTTGAGAAAAATTTCTAAACTGAATTCGAATTATTCACACAAGCAAGGATATGCACAATCAAACCCATAGGAACTGAGCAAAATAAACATATCAACTCATTAAAGATCTCTCTGCCTCAATTTATCTTTGCTTTCTCTTCAGTTCCTGTGAGTTATTCAATCACTTCCCATCACCCAGAAAAGGAAATACTGCACTATGAAGACAGAGCTATAATTAGATATTCTTCTATTTCATTTCACATATATGACTGAATGAGAATGGATGGGAAAAATATGAACAGACACAATAATAGTAAGTTAAAACATTCAGTAAAAAATATATTTGGCACAGAATAACATCTCAATTCTTCCTCAGCACATAATGCCCAGTTTACTGCAAAATTAGTTAAGTTAGTATAAGAGATTTTTAATGAAAACAATTCTAAATTTAAAATAACTGTGTTTAAAGCATTTAACAGTCCCTAAGGTCAAGTGATTACAGCAGTTACAAGACCCGAGGGACATGTTCACACCAAAACCAAGTGAATAAATTACCTCAGCCAGGGTATGTAATCACTAAGTGACCACAGAGGTTATTCAATGCATAAGCCCAGATGACTTCCATGCAAAACCAATAATGAAAACGTAACAGCCAAAGGGGAAAAGCATTTAACTAGCAAAAGTTGCTGGAAGGGCTGAGAACTTGGAAGAGTGGGAAGGAGAGTGTGGAAAGCAAGCTCCATGGCTTGGCTGTGGAGACCAGGAAGAAGGTAAGTGTTAAAGAAATGGACAGACAAGATGCCATTTTTCCCAGGTGAAAGACCCAAATTGTTGCAAAGGGATGCAAGACTCAAAAAATACAAAACTGCAGAGCTTTAAGCAGTGCTCTCAGCCCTGTATAACTCTGGCATACGTAATGCCCAGTGCAGTACAAGCAAGGCAGGAGCACAGAATAATCATCTTTTAACTTTCCCCTTGGCTTTACTGCCAGAAAAAACTATGGACAGTTATTGTGTTTTAGTTATCCCATGATATAATTCTAATGGAGGCAAGACCTGTTTTTTACCACAGAGTAAGTAAGATAAGCTGCAGAATGAAACCCAGCTTTGATCTGGCTTCTCTCCTTCATGACATAAATGATACAGATGCCTTGTCTTCATTGCAGCTTCACAACACAATCACTAGTGGAGAAAACCAGACCCATGAAAGACAGGAAAACATGTTTCTATAAGGACCCCCCTGTATTTGATGGCAGTTCTCAGTGGAATAGCTTTGGAATAAGGCTCCTACCAACTATGGTGGAAAAAAATGCTACTGAGGAAGCAAAAGGAATCCTGCTTGCTCCTGCCTGCCACTGGTATGTATTCTTTTTAACTACTGCACATCATCACCTCACATCCTTGAAGGTATTAAATCTTCACAATACACACAGTAAATAATAACATAGTAAGTGAAAACACAAATAACACATTTTGCAGATAGGAGGCTGAAAAAGAGAGGCAAAAGGACATGCCTGACTTTAGTGTTTTGATTCCTGGTGAGGATGCACTGAAGCAAGTATTTACCAACATTCTCACAGGTGAATCAATTTGCTGTCTCACTCTGTGCCAGGAACCTAAGAACAGGTACTAAGAACAGGTATTGTCATATAAAAAAAATGTTCTCTGTATCTGAAATAGGAAAGCCTGAGGCCAAAACCAGCAGGCCCTCACAAAGCCAAAGCTTCCAGTTTCAGTGAAGCTGACTGCAAAATCTGCTTTCTCAGATAAATATTCTATTGTCTTCTACAAGAACTATGAATGCATGCTAAGAAAGCCCCTTGGTAAGTTATTGAGGCTGGAACACAACCTATTCAAAGGATTATAATTCTTCTGTTGGGAATGTTAAGTCAAGGACCTATGTGTTAAAATAATATCATCATGAACCCCCTGTTAGATACAAGGAATGCCAAGTGGCTGCCAACACTGCAAGATTCCCCACAGAAGGGTGAAAGCATCCTGGCAGATTATTTGGGTTGGCTTTCTGCAGCACTGAGTGTTTTCAAATGCCAAGCACTGGCCACAGGCTCTGGCTGTATAGAAACAGCATTTGAGAAATTACTCAAGGGCCAAAGAGGAACTCAGGTGGCCAAACACTGCTCTTAGCAATGCACTCATGGAGATCTGTGCTCTCCAAAAGGCAATTCCTCTTCTGGAGCTGCAATTACATGCCCAGAAAAAGTATAGTTTTGAGCCTATCAAATCTAGTATCACTTTCTAGAAATAAGAACAATAAAGCTAAGTTAAAATGATATATTAGAAAGCCCCACTCCCACATGTACAGCAAAAAAAAAGGACAAACACTCATTAAAATAGGGTTGTGGAAAACAGAGGTCAGGTAAAAAGACGAGTATGAAGAAAACACAAAGAAGGATGACCAGGCAGACAGTGTAGAAGTTCTTCTATTTAAAAATTCCTTTTGTAAACCCAAATGTTCCTTACATATCTCTTGAAGGGTCAGCCAAGGAAGTCCAACGCAATGAAATGATTCTATTAAAGGCACGTAGAGTTGTGCCATCACACAGCAGGCAAGAGAGAATGCAGTAAAACCTGATGACAAAGCTATGCTTTGAAATATTTTTTATATGATGCTGTAAATTAATTCTAATGTTTTTTGAAAATCAGCTGATCAAGTCACCTTCAGCTCTGGGTATTTCTAGAGCAAGAGGTGACCTGGCAGTGCACAACAAGCCTGCCAGTGGCATTGACAACAGGAGCCTCCCGCACAAGTTCCCTCCTTCGTTTTGGTTTTCTGCTGTTGCTATTTAATTGCCCTCAATTCTAGCAGTATGCTGTCAGGGCACTGCTGTCAAACACAGCAGAATATGAAAGGTATCCTACCAAAGAGATGCTGACTGCCCGTGATCAAAGTTAGAATGCCAGTACTCCAACTCAAAGGAGCAAGCACGTGAATATCACCCCCAAAAAAATTCTCCTCTTCCAAACAGTATTATTGATTCTGTATTGTGGGAAGAAGGACTTTCATCATTTCCCAGTGTGTTGTAACTTCCAGCGCTGCTTTAAGTTACAGTAAACCCAAAATACAGTGAGCAGCAGTTTTGGCTGTGGATACAAAACCCCCCAGCATCAACTAATGGGACCCTGTATCCTTGGTATGAGGTGCCACCAACCTCCTCAGCACTCCCAGAGGGCTTCACAGTCCTTGTCTTGCAGTGACAGAATCTTTTCCCCAAGGTAATGCAGAAATACAGCAAAGTCTCTGAATTTGTCTTAATTAACAGAATTATACTGAGGCTAGAAAGAGCACATCACACGAGGAAAAGTGAAGTAAGGGTGGGGGGAGATTTTCGAGTGCCCTAATTCAATTAGGAGGCAGTGACTGACACTTGGACAGGAGAGGTTAATTGGGGTCACCAAAACGCAGTAATTCCTTACCTAACCAGTCATTAAACTTCTTAACCTCGGAGGGCAGCCCCAGCTCGGTGAAGTCGCCCGTGTGAAGAAGGATGTCCCCGTAAGGCATCTGGATGCCATCTGTCCTGGAGTGCGTGTCCGAGACGCAGACAAAGCGCGTGTGGCCCGCGGGCTTCGGAGTGTCGTACGGGATGGGGTCCACCCTAGGGCAGACACACAGATCTCGTAACAGGCACAGGGTTAACACCCTCACATCCATTATTTCAGATACCAGCACAGGTCTCTGTCACAAAAGCATCCACACACCCATTGACACGCGCCATGCTCTGCAGCAACACTGCCAAAAACCCAGGAGGGACCACAGTGCTGCCTAAAAACTTACCTGGTAAGGAGAGGAAGGTTAAACTATACACAAGATACAGCACTTTCTGATACTAAAGAGTACGTAAACATTGAGAAAAGTAGATTTAGGAGACTTTGAATTCAGATTTTTTTACATCCTGTGCCTTATACATGAACAGGTACAGGGGCCATGAAATAACAGGTCTCAGAGGTGGGGCAGAAACAGGCTCTCACCTGAGCTCAGCAGCTGGTTTTGTTCAAGGGCATATGTACTCCTACAGATTCCAGAGCAGAGTATTTGTTTACACACAATAAGGTACATTCAGGAGTGCTTTGATGGAGGCTGGAAACTGCAGAAGTCTAGTGACAGCTTCCTAAACTCATACAAAATCCTGAGCTTGTCTTCCCAGAATCTATAAAGTCAGGAACTGATGTGCTATCACACTAAGTAACCACATAGAAAACTTTTTTTTCCTTATAGCCAACGAAGCTAAAAATTTAGGTCAATTGGTTATTTGCAAGCTATACTTGGTAATTTGATCTTATCAATTACATGTGACCCATCATGGAAGTCTGGTCATTTGGGTTTTGCTGTCTTTTTTTTTTAAAGCAGAATAAAGAAAAATAATATGTAAGAGAAATGCTTTATGCATACTTAGTGGTTAGAAGCTCTAATTTGTAACAGAATAACTTAAATACAAAAAGCAACCCATTCCCTACTTTGGAATAGCCATTATTTCTCTGCAGAGTTACTATAATTTGATTTGCTCAACACTTGAATAGCACAGCATCTGGATTAGTGCCACAGAAAATCCCATCTCAGTTCCACAAAACTTCAACTCATTCCATTGATGTGCCACTTTGATCATGGTTAGAGCTTAGCTTCAGCTAGAAATTTCGAGGTATTTAGGAGTTATGTCAGAATAATAGTCCACTTACATCTCAAATTATCAGGCTAGTGAAAGTAAGCTCCAGCTACTTTAAAGCATCCAAAATAATGCTGTTCTAAGACTTATTTGGACAAACTGGCATAACAGGCACTCAAAAATCAGTGCCTGAAAATAAAAATAAAATTAAACAGGTTTTATTAGTTTTGCTCTCCACACTGAAAAGAAAAACCAGTAGACATCACTGTGAATTTGTTTGTCCTAAATCCCCACAGTTATAATGCGATGTATGATCAGTAGTAGAAAATAAAGCACAAACCTTAAGAAAATACTGACTTTTAAAGATTACTTTTGTTTACTTTAGCATTCAGTTTTTACTTTAAAATACCAGTGCTCTCTGCATAGGTGAGAAAGACCAGAAGCATCCTCCAGGGTGCAAATCAGTTCCCTGCTCTGGGGAGTTTTACAGTGGTTCCAGAAATCAGACTCTATATGGATATGTCCTGGTCTCCAGTGGAAAACTGTCCCTGTGAATGCACTTTACTAACAAGATTTTACTTAGTTAGAATTTAATTTTGTTAGAATTTTTAAATTATATTATATTAGTTAATTATTATATTTGTTACACTATTCACAGCTAAAATATTAGTGGGGGAGATATTTGTTAGACTGCATTTTCCTAGGTGCCATAATTAGGTCCTTCCAATCAATCTGTATTTACCAGAAAAGTACCATACTTCATTGACATGGGCCACTGAATTAATTTGCAAAATTCAGGCTCTCCAAGATGATGCTTATTTTAAAAACAG
The DNA here is from genome assembly GCA_013400855.1 of Buphagus erythrorhynchus. Lineage (NCBI taxonomy): Eukaryota > Metazoa > Chordata > Aves > Passeriformes > Sturnidae > Buphagus > Buphagus erythrorhynchus. Next base: position 120,244 of record VZTT01045964.1, on the reverse strand, counting down.
ATTCGACTGACAGCTGGACTGGAGAGAAGAAAATTTTGTAGATAACTCTTTTTGAGGTTTGGTTCTGTACCTCCTGTTCCACCCAAAGCACCAGGTACAATTACCTGAGCCATGCTACTAGTTACCACTGCAGAAAACCATGACAAAAACCCACCAATCAATGGATTTTTTTTTCTCAGCAAGGATCTGAAATTAATAAAGTTATTGTTCCAGAGAAAAATTAATTTACCTATTGAACTTGCAAGCTGGGCAGAACTACAATCAGAGGCCACAGTGCTTTTCTACATGGTGTCTTCCTTCCAAAATATGGGGGTCCCCAAATCAACATTTCCCTACTTCCAAGTGTGTTTACTCCAGACAGCACAAAAATCGAACAGCAGCTTTCATCATCACCACAGAACTTGTTCAGAGTGTCTCTGCCTGAGCTATGACCAGCACTGCCTGCCCTGGGGAGTCCAATTTTGTTTGTACACTGCAGCTATGCTTTTGCTATTCTCTGCAGTTTGCAGCCAAACAAACTCTGTTCTGCTTGAGGCAGCCCCTATTAGAGTATGGCACTGAAATCTGGATTAGGATTTTTCTACTCATGCAACGACTTACTTACAGAAAATTCTATAATCAAAATTCATTAAGAGGCTGACCCTTCTTTCTCTTCTTTACAAACACTATGATGTTGCCAAGAAACCTTTTTCATATGTCTTAGCTTCCTTCTCTTATTCAGTAGTGCTTGCCTACTAAGTATTTGAAAGTGAGATACTGAAGGTTATTGTGTTCAGTCCATCAGTTTATCTTACTCAAAATAGTCCTTCAATAGAAAGGTAATAAAAGTGGTGTTATTGCCAGTCCTAAAGGCTCAAGTTTTCTTTTCAGCTACAGCATGGCAAACAGCAATATGAGAGTCTCCTTTCCCACTGCATCCCGAGAGGATTGGGCTCTGCAGGCAAGGCACTGCCCTTTCAGAGCTCCTGGTGACACTGCTCACCAGCAGGAGCTGGGCTCTGACCTGCTCACAAACCAGCAGCTGGGGCTTACACACTGGCATTGCTGAAACCTCTGTGACAGTGCATGCATCTGACCCTTACTTAGTTCAACAGCAGATAAAATAATTATTTTAGCCCCATCCACCACCATTCCACTGAATCAGAGCAGGTTAAGAAATTCAACTTATTCTTCATCTTTGCTCCAAACATCCAGCTAACTCTGACACTCTCCATCACTACCAACACTTTATTTTTTTCAATCTTCTTGACATGGCAGACTGAAACACTTCACAGATTATTTGATTACTGCATTTGGAACAGCATGCTCATGGAAAGATGCAGTAAGAGGTATTTCAGAATAATTTAAATGTTCATTAGGATTATTATAGCAATCAGGAAATAGAAAACAATGCAAGTTATGTTGCACCTTAGAAAATTGGGCACTTGGCTGCTTTTTAAAAAGTTCGTGTAAGACCCAGAATGAAATCCCGTAAGGCAGTTGAGTAATGACTGCTTTGTGAGATCATGACAGTAATGTAAGGTCTGTCACATTTAATGCATTTATGACAAGGGTTCAGGAATCAGAAGGGACAATGTAACCTTCATACACTTCTAGAAGAACTTTGTTTATCAGATAAATACTTGGCTTTACTAAACTGCCCTTACCATCAGTGGTTCTCATTTAGAGTAAGAGTCCCTCAGGTACAAACCTCAAATTTGCAGTTCCTCACACACTGCATGAAACAACAGCAGTTTGTTTCCAGGCTCTAGTTTGGCTTGCTCAGGTATCAGCCAGCAGTGCCAACCCACAGCTAGCAGTGGATTCCAGGGCAGTGGGTCAGTGTAAGCCAGGGGCAGTGCTGCCCCTCGCCCTGCCAGCTGTGCCCACAGCAGCCCAGGGCCACTGCCCCAGCTCGGAGCTGCACCCTGTCCTCACCCATCAGACAGCAAATCCCACCATGGCTAAAAAGGCCAGAGGTTAAATAAGCAAGGATGAGCAACACAGACCATATCAAGGGGGTTTGAACAGCAAGGCAGTGGGGGCTGAATTCAGGAACTCACAGAAGAGGAGCACCTTGGGCCTCTCACATGCACAGGGGCAAAGGACATGATTTAGGATGTCCTGCTAAGGAACAGACATGTTAACTGTGCATTTCAGCCCAAGCCTACAGCAGTTACTCATAATGATGCCTTATAAATCAGCAGTGTTGGGAAGCTGCTCTGAGACAGTGCAGCCCTCCTACAGACACAGCTGCAGGCACAGCCACCCTGCAACCCTGCTGCAAAAAAACCTCAGCAAATGCACAAGCACCGTGGTCCTGAAAGGAGCCAGTTTTGATTGCAAAGGCTAATTCTGCACGGGTGAGTTCAAGTGCTGAAAATAAAGGCCTTGGGCTGGGTTAGGCAGTCCCTGGGAATGCCTGTGGTTGGAGAGGCAAACCCCACAGACTGTTTGTTCACTGCCCTGCCCTCTCAGCTTTTGAGACATGCAGACTCCAAATCCCCTCTCAGAGAGGGATTCCCAAGAAACCAATTCATCCTTGAAGATGGAATCAAAATCTTAAACATTAAGCCAGGAAAAATTTCCAGTTCCTATCATTGAGTAAATCACTCAGATGAATGCAGCACCTGATGCTGGACAAAACATTACCAGATGCTGAAAACTCCTCCTGCAGCCCCACTGCCCACAGCTCAAATCAGCATTATTCCTGCTTGCAACCCAGCACTCTGCAGGCTGGCTCTGCTGGCACTGTACAGGTGAACAAGCAAGCAGGCAGCACAGAAAACCATGTAATTTTATTTTTCCTGGGCTCTCCAGATCCTTGAATAGTCCCATACCCTTCCCAGATTGTATCACATCATATGCTGGCTTTTCATCTCAATAATTACTCCACTGGGTATATCTGTGACTGAATTTGTGGGTTTATTTTTTATGACATTTAAATAAGTGTTCATTATACATCCACTGAGGCACAGACCTCAAGTCTGTGTGCCACATAAAATCCACGTGTGTTGTTGCTCTTACTCTGTTTTGGGAGTCACTTGGAGACATCCTATCTGGTAACTGCTCCATATTTAAAACATATCTATATAACTAGCTTTTCAAAAGCATCCTACTCATACTTCCTGTAGTCATCATTGTATTTATTTATAGTTTAGCTTCCTCTTGTATAATTTCATACTTTTCTTGCTATTCCTATTTTCAAAATTTGCAAACAAAATACTTCTTCAAAGACCCAATTAGCTTGGTATGTTTATTTTAGGATTAAAATAGAGATATTTTCTGCAAAAACATTTTAAAAAGCTTGTTTCTTAGTGCTGTTAGTTCCCTCTCCTCAGCTAAGGCAATGGAAGACAATTTTTTTGAAATGGGAGAAGAAAAGCAATATATTTTCTATATCTTCAGGTTTTTTTTTCTTTGAATTCATACCTCTGTCTCTACACATGCTCCCTCTGGCATGGAAAATTCAGGAGAAAAAAATGGGTTTTTCTGTGAAAACTGCTTGCTACAGTGCTTAATGTATTTGTTTCTGTATCCAAGTCTCTCAGCTTTGTTATGTTGTGATATTTTACTGCTCTTAGAGCCAGTCCCAAGTCCTGGAATAGGCAATCATGTGAAACCTGTGGCTGAATTAATTTTTGTTAAAATTTGTCAATAAGTCTCTCAGCTGAAGAAAAAAAGCATGAAATGCACCTGCATGCCCAGCAGCATCCAAGAAATGGAATGAAAGTAAAAGATGTGTAATTGCTCTTATTTAAAAAACACAAACAAACCAAACCTCAAGACTATCAGGCCAACTTCACAATTCTTGACTGGGTTTTTAAGGCCACAGACTAAAAGGACTATATCAAACTGTAAATGTGTCTACATTTTGAAACAAAAATTTAATATTATAATTTACAAATCTTCAAAACATGAATACAAATGCAGTGTCATTTAAGTTCCCCATCAGAAAAACATCTACATGCCCACACACACATAGCTGATTTTGTGATACAACACACATGGAAGACACAAAGCCAAATATTAATTTCCTCTCCATAAACAAAATTAATGCCAAAATATAGTATTGCTTTAGTTGGCCACTGTCAGCCATTAATTGTTTAAATCATACATATTAATGCTTTTGTTAACTTGACTCTGTCTTCCAGTGTGCTCAAATACCAAGTCAGCATCTGGTTTCTTCTCTGACTAAAAACAAAGGGATGCAAATACCTTTCAACACTCTCACTGCTAGATTTTATTTGTACAAGCACGCATATCTAAGCACAGACTACCCCAAATCTGCTGGAAATCCCCTCCTCTTCTGGAAACCTCCATGGACATGTGTCACCCACCAAACCTCAGAGGGTTCTGGAAACTGTAAAACAGAGGTCTGATATTTATTACAGAGATGGCATTAATTGTGTCTTGGTGCAATGTGGAAAAAAAAAATAAATTACATTTACAAATCCACAGGAGGATTCAATGCACAGCTCAGCAGCTTACTGCTAACGCTTCCAACAATTATAGCTGCAGGGAAATGATGGATCTTTTTATTACAGGTTCTGGAGCTGTTTTACTTCCAGTGAGATTTATGAGATTAAACAGAAAAGACCTATATCACCCACTGTCACCATTTGGGCAAATTCAAGAAAACTCTCCTTTCTAAGGAGTTAATAATAATACATCTTCTCAGCCAGATTTAAATCTTAACTAGTTAAGAGTCCAAACTCTGTTAATCCCAGATTCTGGTCAGTAATAAAACCAGAAAGAGCTAAAATTCAGATTTTCCATGGTGTTCTTTGAGGAGCAAATAGTTGGCTGGCCTTTTCTGAAGTACCTAACCTCTGCCTTTGATAGTAATGGGAATTCAGAAACAGAATTGCTCGAGCATTTTTGAAATCCTATTAATCATCCTTATGCAGAAAAAAATTCTTTTAAGTCAACAAAATACCTTCTAAATTTTAGCTATCAGTGGCTTTCCAAAGGTTAGAGAAGTGAAACAGAACTGAAAAAAGTTTGAATACCAGTATCAGCATCACTCTAAGGCTCAGACAGAAGTTTCCTTTTAAATAAAATAGTAAACCATTCCTGTGCTGGTATGGTTTCAATTAAAATTCATTAAGAAGCACTTTTCCCCTATTCATTTGCTGCTGTTGTTGGGGGACTGCTATAAATTATGTCTTTCTCACACCCTGACAGAACTTACTTGCTGGCAAAACTGCACCTACTAAGAGGGTAAGTCAATAAGCTCTCTACACTGAAAGATTTTTATTTCCCTACTATAAGCTATCCAAACACCAACTCATTAAATACATTCAGAAAGTACAATCTGGCATCCCAAGTTTAGATCCAATTTTAATTTAAGGACAATGAGGTTTTGAAAATACACATTTTGATATATTTAGCAAGAGAGGCTAAATTAATGTGTGGTGTCCCTCCAATCATTTCAACTGCAGGAATCATAAAATGGGCTGGATTTACTTCTAGAACAGAGCCACAGAGAAGGCTTCAGCCCTTGTTTCAACAGTAAAACAGTTTTTCCAAAATGTAATGGAAAAAAAAATGCACCACAAAACAAGCAGAAGCAGATCTCCAGGACAGATTACATTTAACTGGTTTTGCTCTAACTTGACATGCCATCTTCCTCAGAAATTAGGACAATTCCGATCAGGGGGATGAAGGTCACAAGGTTCTGTCAAAACAGAATTGTATAAGCATGTACTGCAGCATGTATTCCATTTCTGATGCCCATTTATATTAAGAATCAAATCTGGAATGTCATAAAATGTACAGAATTCATATGCACAATTCATTATATTTTCTTGGAGATGGTAAATTCATCAAATAGACAATAACTCTTATGTAACAGGGAAGCTGGGCAAGTGGACCTGAAGGTGTATAAAATTTTGAGAAGTCATTCTCTTTAGAATTGGCTATTAAATCTAAAACTTATCTTCATGTTTCAGAAACAAATACTCAGTATTTAGATACCCACAGGATTAAGCCCAGAGTGTTTGCAGAGAATCACTTGAGGCTGGTTTTGATTCCTTCCCCCCAATACATATTTAATCTGAAGTATAGCAGCTACTTCCAATTTGGCTGCCTTTCAGCACAAGAAATGCAAGTGTCCTTTTTTAAGCCACAAGTTAAGTATACAGTGCAAGTCAGAAGCTCTGCCCTCAGCCTTCTCAGTCATTTTGCCTCCTGACCTGCAGGCATCACCCTCTCCAAGGGATGAGATGCAATTCAATCTCCATGCAGGCAAAGGGCTAAACCTGCTAAGCACGAGCCTCTCTGCTGCTCTCCCCCATGGTCTGACTTCCACAGGGTGATGGAACCGAGTCTAAAAAAGCCTGTTCAAAGGAGAGGCAATTCATGCTGGGCAAACACCACCAGTTCCCATTTCTGAGTTACTAAAGGCATAGAATGCCATCAGCATGCCTGTGAAGTTGTCACTGATGTTAGTGGGAGATCGGCGAACAAACAGACTGGAACGTATAACTCAAAAAGAAATTTCCTAGCAGCTGTGCAGCATGACATACTATTTTAAAGAAGTAAATTGGCAGATATCATATGTTATCTGCAATATGAATTTGTGTATGTGAACCAGTACAAAAATCTGTCTGTTAGGATGTATATTGTCTCCTGCATCTGAGCTCTAGCAAACTTCTTGAAGGTTTTAGTCATAAAATGCTTCCCATCAAAACGTGAGCATCCAACACTGTGTTCCTACTAAATAAAACCCTTCAGAATAACCCTGCTGTCTTAAAAGGCCCTCTACCACTCAGTCTCATGCATATGAACTACTTCAGCCCTTGTCAAAGGTTTCTTTTCATTTGACTACCTCCTAAGGGTTAAGAAGCTTTCTACAGGGAAGATGACAATATTCAGACACCATTTAGCTCTACATCTAAGGTTAAGACCTAGTGTCTAATAGGAACAGAGATTATTGACTGCCTTCTACCAACACCAAAATACAGGTCTCTACTCAGCATCCAGGTTAACAAAAAGCTCAGTACCACATTAAAATGGTTAATTAGAATTAGGTAAGCTTTCATGCTCTGTAGTCACACAGCTGGCCTAATATTTGTGTACTCCTAGAGATTCCATTGCAAAAAATTTTGACACCAGTTGTCTTAAGCTCAACTTGAACTCTAGATCTAGACTAGTGAGAGATCTGAATCAGTGCCAGGGTGTATAGAAAAATATATACTTATCTCATATAATTTTCTTTGTTGTAAAGGAGGAAACAAAAAGAAAACAAAAAAAACAAAAAAATCCCAACCAACCAAAACAAACAGAAAAAAACAATGGCTCTTAAGATATGCTCTCAGCCTTTCACAGAACCTTTGCTGGAGACACAGAAATGTAAGTGACAACTTTGGGCTTAAATTCTGCCAGAGAGAATTCTGCACTTTAATCTTTCTATCCTTTATCTTTCCAGTGCAATTGTCTTCATTACAGCTAACAGCTCTCCCTGACACACATCTAACAAGAAATCCAGCCCCAGACAGAACTGGATTCAATCAACAAAACACTGCAATTCCTTGGAGGCTGGGTTGGAGGGGGCTGCAGAGGGCTGGACCGTAGATACTGAAAGCAGGTTCTTTTATTTGTAAAACACTGTGCCAAACACATTCCCAGCTAAGAAGATTCTACTACATAGCTCTCTCCACCTTTTCTCTCTCTCCAGTATTAAATAACTTATGACAAGGAAACCTCAGGTCAAATAGTATACATTCCACAATATTTCAAGATATAAACATTAGTTCAAGTGAGAAAAAGCTTGGTAGATAAAGCCGTAGCAGGTGGGGCAGAAAAAAAAAATCTCATGTCTTCACTAGCAGAAAGCTGCACGAAGGTAAATCCAGCTGGAGACACTCCTTGGAAATGCACAATTCATTCTGATTTGCTTTCCCCTCCTTTTTATTTTTTTTCAAATCTTTCTTATTATTTGGTGTTCTCATTCATTTTCCATGAGTACTTATATATGACAGAGGCTGCTGAACTCAGAAGCACCGTCTTCTTATAGAAAATACAAAATATCTCACAGATGAAAACCAGCACTGACTATTTTAGTTGTACCATCACTTTAACTTGGCTGTGGCATTTATTTGACACTCATCATATTTATACAATATTACAAGAAGCAGTGCTGCATATACCATCAGGAGGTTTCATCAATAATGTAGTTAATAGGCAGAGTGTTTGTGGGCAACCACAGTGTTACAGGTTATCTAAGAACATTTGCGTTTTGCTTATACTTCTATAATATAAATTAATGACTTAAAAGTCCTCAGTGGGAGTATCTAGGACATTCATATTTATCAGAACTGCTACTGGCTTCTGCAGTAAGCAATTATTCTTATTGCATTAAACCGTTTATTTCCAAAGATGTATCCCCAAAAATCAAATAAATCCAAGAATGAATTATAGTCAAGATAGAAATTTACCTCAGGGATACTTTTAGAAAACTCAATTTAAAAACACATTTACTTTTGCCTCTGTGCCAGCAACAAAGGCAGGGGAAAAGAGGGAAGAACAACAGAATCATTTTGATTTCAGTGTTTTTTACAAGACAATTCCAAAGCTAAACGAGCTGAAACCTCTCAATATACAGCTTCTATCTGTGAATAGTAGTAAGGCATTGCCACCTATGACTCAGAGGTTGTGGCTAGTTGTACAGACCTACTGAATAATGCTTAACATGCAACAGAATATTGTTTTCAATATTGCCCTTGAAGGTTCTGAAAACTCTCTGCTCCTGAATCCGTATGTTGCACACTACCAAAATTTTAGTTGGCATGACAGATGCAGGAGCACACTGCAGAAAGTAATTTCTATGTCAAGTACAAAAGGCTGAAATAGCTGAAGTTTGAGATTTAGAGAAAGAACATTACAATGAGAAGCTCTGGGAAGGAGGAAAACAAGCTGCACCACATAACATTTTATGATACAGAATGAGATGTGGGCAATGTAATTTCGCTTATGTGATTCATTTTATAAGCAATGCAAATGCAATCTCACTGATTATGCTCCAAAACAAAAGAGGGAATTTCATTACTTCAGCCGGTGCAATTAGACATGCAAAAATCACAACACATCCTATCTGCAGCAGAACAAATAGAAACCATCATTTCACATTTAGATGGGAATAACCAAGGTGGGTGAAATGCATTCTGCTGTGGGTGCTGGGGAGGCATAAACTGAATTGTGCAGCCTTTAAGCTCACACAGTCTGTGGTACATATATACACACACAGATTAATTCCACCAAATTTGTCATAAATGAGCTAAAGATACCTCAGAACCCACATGACATGAGGTAAAAAAACCCAAACAACAACAAAACTAACAAAAAAACCCAAACCAGTGTCTTCCCCCCCTCCAATAAAACAAAACACCACCAAAAACACCACCCCAAAACTGCACATCTATTTTTTTATACAAGAGATTTTATTTATTTTCTGGTTTCTCAAAGCTTGAAAAGAAGAGGTCCTCTGAAGTAAGGCAGGCTGTGTGAATTAAGAGTACCACTGCTTTCCCTTTATGGCTCCCTGGGGAATCTGTTTATTAGGCATAGGCCTGCTCTCAGATTTAGCTTAAGCACTTTTCCTAGAGAATATGACTGTCCACACCAAGAGGAATGTTTGAGTAACAGCTGCAGAACAGCCTTTTTCTGCAGGAACTGTCTTGAATCAGTTCCTTATATGGACACACAGTATTGATTTTCATCTTCATACTCCTCTTAGTACTTAAAAGGAGAAGAAAATTAAATATTTTTAATAGGAATTTTAAAAAACCCAAACACTTCAGAAAAGCTTCAGCTTCTTGAAAATTAGCAATAAAACTGAAACTGGCAAAACCAAAACACATAAATAGATGGAATATCAGGGCACTCAGCTATACTAATTTGGGTATGTAGCTTTTAGTTTAACAATCAAAACCACTTTTGCTTTGACTAAGAATACAGGTAAAACTGCACCCACCTACCCATCCACAGTCATATTTCTCAGCATGTAAATGAAATCTTAGTTCTTTTGCCTTTATCCATTAAGGAGCAGGAAAAGATACCTTCCAGGGACAGACTACAACAGAATTCCACAGCTCTGCAAGGCTACGGGGAAGTGCAGAGGGAAAAAGAAAAAAATGTTTCTGTGAGTTTGCAGAAAAAAAATCATTACTGAACATTCTGTAAAAGATTCAGCTAGTAGGATAGTTTATAAGGAAACAGGCTAATTCACAAAGTTGCTTAAGGAGACAAAGAAAAAAAAACTTAAAAAAATATGCAACTGTTAAAGCCTGCGAACAGCTGTCTTAACCATTTCTTTCTTTACATCTGGATACACTGGGCTGTTATTTTTCTTTACATTTCTGCATTCTGGCATTGCCAGTGAAACTTCCAGTTGCACAGCACCATTGCAAGTCAATAAAGTCAAAGTTCACAGTGGCCATAATAGGACAGGAATATGAGCTAAGTGAAACTACTCAGTTCACATTAAAACTGCTACAGTCACCTATATTATACAGAGTTAGCAGCTAAGATTCTCAGTTCTTTGACTGAAGTGACTAATTTCCTGCAACCTTTCTCCTCCTTCCTCCCTCCAAACGTTTTGGCAATCAAGAACAGACTTAGAGACTGTTTCATAATGAACACAGCCCTTAAGGGCAAAACTGGCAAGATACCCCAGTCTGTTCCAGAAATCCCTTCTGCAGTTCATTATTCCATCTAGTTCTACTCTACTGGTTTACTCCAGCCTATAAAATCTTGAGCTCCTTCATCTTCTGCAGATTGTGAAGACTTGAGACTAACTGTACTCCTAAAGGCCAAAACCATGTTTTTCTAGAATTAAAAAACTCTGGTCTATATTCCTTCTGGAAAATCAACTGCTCTAAATCCTTCCTCAAGAAGGGCTTTGCCTTCATGTTGCTGTAGAAAATGAATGATGACATGCTCAGAGGCTTTCCACTAGTGACTCCTTTTGCTTCAGAAACCATCTCTAGCACTTGCTTTTTTCCATACTGTGGGTATTACCCACAGTAACAAGAACCACGTCTATTCCTCTCCTTGTCAAATAACATGATAGATTTTTTAAATAATGATCACCTTCAACCAATGAAGAGAATACCGTGCAGTTCCAAAAAGCTGTGCTCATCTCGCCCACACAAATGACATTTTCTTGTCTGAAACATCACGATCTCCCCAAAGACCATTTCTCACCAAAGTAATACTTTACTGTTACTATGGCTTGATAGCTACACACCCTTTATAGTGTGTCACCAAGAGAGCAGCAAATACAACTTAGTTTAACAAGTACAGGTGCGTATTTTTTGCAAAACAGCAAAATCCCTTCACTTTAGCTCGCTGACATTCACTGTCACAATACCTGCCCTTATAAGCCACGCTGTGCACACCCCCTACCAAACATGATCCAGTAAATTGCTCTGCCCTTGACCTTTGCTAAGTAACCAGGCCCAGAGAATAGCCTGAATTACAAACCTGCCTTTGAACTGTGTCTCAGTTTGAGGCAATCTGCCAGATGTATGCACCAGCAGCACAAGACATCAGGGAGCAGGGTTTGCCTTGCTGTGCTCAGCTCAGGCAAGCCAAGTATCTGAAGGGAATCTAACCCCACAGGAATTTAACAAGGTCTCTGACTTGTGGCATGTGCCACTCTCTTTTTCAGTTCCCAGCCTGATGGCAAAACCAGAATTCCAGTCCAAGCGTGGTGGGAACACGCCTGTGTGTGGAGGGAGCAGTGCAGTGTGGTACAAAGGGAATATGTATGGCCTGCCACCAGTTTCACAGATGTCAGAGCTGCACTCTGAGGCTAATACAATGTACAGTTTGAAGAAAGTATGAGAAGTGCTGCTGAACTCATCAACTATGCTGTCATTTTTCACACTGCTAAGCAAAACAGATGAAAGTGTTAACCATGAAGACCTGTTGTGCCCTGGATTTTCCCTGATCATTCTCAGCGTGTGATTCTCTCTTTTCTGAGTGTCTCACCAAGAGCTGACTCAAGGGACATAAAGTATCAGGAAGCCTATGGAGGGGGCTGCCTTTAACATCCATCCATCCATCCCACAGGCCTGCTGGTTCCTTCTTCCTCTCCCACTAACCCAGAACCTGCATCTGGAGCTCACATCCTCCCAACCACCCACTGCCAGGCATGGGCTCAGTCAAACCTCCCAGTGCCATTCACAGAGCAGCTGCTCCAGCCAGTGCCTGGAGCCAGGGCTGGGAGCCAAGACTTGAGGCATCACAGCCTAGGAAGGAGGAGTCCCACAACAGCCAGCAGAGCTAGACCGAGATCCCTGCTCTCCTGTGCTCCACCTGCCCCTCCTCATGGTGTGGCTGCTGGCTTGGACTAGTCCTGGAAGCTGTGTGGCCCCTCCACAAGTGGATTCAGCTCATCAGATGGGCAGCTGAGTCTGTGCACAAGGGAAGCAACAGGAGCACCAGGGCATGGCCACCTCCTTTCTGCAGAAGCTGCACACTGGATCAACACAGCCATTCTCACAAGTGGTAAGTGGGGTGGTTTTTTTTCCTATTAAAGCAAAAATAAGAACCTCCTTGGTCTAATGAGAGTTTTCTCTATCTGCAGACACAGTTTGATCTTGCTCTGCATGTTTGACTTCCAGATGACTCCTTCTGTTAGAGATGGTATTAGGCTTGGATGGGAAACATCCTTCTAAACAGACAAATTAAAAGCAAACAAAACGAATGAAGAAAGAAAAAAGGTAAAGCAAATATCTTTACTATAGTGAGATAATAAGAGCCCTGGCTGCAGTTTCTTAATTGTGCTAAGGGGCTGTATTTCACAACCTTCTTCACACCTTCCGGTCACAGCATCTCAGTCCTAATCATCCAGGCTTCTCTGTTACTTCATTCTTTTTATATTTTCCTTGAGCAAAACTGTATCCTCACATGGTCTCATGTAGTTATTTAAGCAGTAAAAGCACCAAGTGACCATGCTATACACAAAAAAAAACAAATTATGCTCTGCCAGTTTTACAGACTCTGCTTTTTCTTTGTTTTCCTACAACCACTTCATTTTCTCCTGAGGGACACACTGACATGAATGCCACATTAACTGCCAAGCCCATGAGAAGAACATTTCAATCACCCATTATAACCCAGAATCAGACCTCTGAAGTCCCCTGGCCAGGCTGCTCCATGCCCTTCCAGTAACCCTGCAGCATGCCTATCACTGCCACTTCTTATCTCATCGCCTGTTCAAACACTCTCTGCCAGGGGCAGACAAGGAGCCAGACCTAAACAATGATGTTAAATGAAGGCTTCCTCCCAACACAGTCTTGAACTTCTGATGGAACTGATCACTCCTCAGCAAGATAACAAACCCTGTTGGGGGCTTAAAGGCTTTAAATCCAAGTCAAGAGAATGCAAATAGGAAGCAGGCTTCCAAAAAACAGCCAACTCTCACTGCATGCAAACATTCTCTCTGGGCATCAGGTAATCACCAGCTATATGTACATATACAGACACATGTACAAACAAATAAATATACACCATGGGGATGTTTGATTCCTCAGTCAAATTCTTTTCTGTTAAAAAAAAATAAAATCAAAGGAAGCTTTTTAGCTCGTTAGACTTTAAAGCACAGCTGAAGCAGCAGCAACTTTTCCAAAGCAAAGGACATCGTATTTTTTAATTCCATTAAAATTCAGACAACTCTGCACTAGAATCTGATGTTTGTTGGAGAAAATAAGTTTTTCAATAGTTTTTGTAAGAGTAAAAAATGCAAAACCAAAAACCCCTAAACCTAGGAAGTAGCAAGACTTTTGTCTCCATTCTTTTTCTCTATCAGGCTACTTCCTATCAAGACTATAAGCTTTACCATTACAATCTGTGTCATTCTTAGGCAGATCTGTTAACATGATTAACATTAGCAGTACTCTAGCTGCACTGAAGTGCACATCTGGCCTCTGCTCAGATTAACTGCCCTTTCTTCCAGGGAGCCCCAGGTAGAAGTTCTAAAAGGAGATTTAGGGTTTTTAAGGTGGAAGACATCCTATCCTTTCATCCCATTCATTCCACCTGCAGTGGGACCATGCCCACAGCTCCACCAAGGCTTCAGCACAGGCAAGCTCCAGAGTCACTTTGGGGCTTTGCCATTGGAAGGGGGGAGGTACCTTCCTATAGATTATACAGATTATAGATTTAGATAGATTATAGATTTGTATCGATTTCTTCATCCTGGACATAAGTTTTTCACTTTCTATGCAAGTTATTTATCATGCACAGTCTGTTCTTCCAGACCTTTCTGGAAATGGGCTGGAGGACTTTGGGAGTGTTTGGCAGTCTTGTTCTCCCCCTGCTACAGTCCATGTNCCAGACCTTTCTGGAAATGGGCTGAAGGACTCCCTACAGTCCATGCCCCTTCTGAATCTCGTTCCTGCATTTGTGTTGTGCTTATCTCCAGGAACTAGAACAAGGATGTTTGTCCCAGAAAGTGCTGCCTACCTCGGCATGCCCCCATCTCCAGCCACCTCCTGTTCCTTCTCACAATGCACTATTCCCAACAACCCTTGGTTGGCTCCACAGCCATCTGACTGTGGGTGTTTGAGACAAACACATTGGCCTTTCTGGGCTTCTACAGACACTGTCCCATAGTGCAAAACGGGGTGGGGAATTTCTGCATTCCTGCAGCAACCCGTGCCTTGCATCACCACCACTGTGCCAACACCAGGGGACAGCTGGCAGCTCAGCACTCTTGACACTCCAAAAGCACAGAAACTCAAATTCTCACTGATCCCCACAGGTGCACTCAGCCCCTTCAGGATGTAGAAATTATCTTACATTATTCTTGTAACCTTGAACAACGTTGGGAAATTGTTGATGTCTTTTTGTGAAATCACACCAAAGTCTGACGTGGGTTCATCCTACCCTTGCACTTCACCTGCACAGTGAGCTCTGAAGCACCTGACACCACAAGACAATGTGAACCAGCCATTTCCTACCTGACACCACCAGACAATGTGAACCAGCCATTTCCTACCTGACACCACCAGACAACATGAACCAGCCATTTCCTACCTGACACCACAAGACAACATGAACCAGCCATTTCCTACCTGACACCACCAGACAACGTGAACCAGCCATTTCCTACCTGACACCACCAGACAACATGAACCAGCCATTTCCTACCTGTGCCTCGTGGAGTATCTCTGCAAACAAACTGCTCTCAGCCACACATTAAACACAGGGCCATTACTAACCTGTGCAGGGACACAGAGCAGTAACCTCACCTTCCTGCAACAGTGCCAGCCTCTGCAGCTCCCAGCCCCTCTTGCTGTGCCCAGTTCCTGCCTCAGGCTGTTGTGCCAGCACAGCTGTACAGGGACAGATGGTGAACGGGGCTGGAGAGCTGAACTGGGCATCAGACTCCAGGGATTACTCTGAATTCCCAATTATGCCACATGTACAACACAGACACGTGGGCAAACAGAGCAGCCCTGCAAAGCAGCGAGGGCTACTCCAGCTAGCAGCACCAGCACTCCAAACAAGCAGGGCAAAAGAGCTCTCCTAAAACCATTGCTCCACATGCCTCTTGGCATTATGAATTCAACAGTGGCTTGAACCAGACACACTCTAGCCACACTGGACGTTACAACAGAACTTAGTTGGAGCAGCCTAAAGCAGCCCCAAGTTGCAAGTCTTTGTGAAATCACTGTGCAAATCAGATTCCTGACCCAGTCAGGAGATTAACATCACATCTGAAGGCAGTGGCAAGACTAGGTGTGATAGTGAATATTTTCATTCATCAATGATTAAACCATACCAAAAAGGCAAAAATACCACAGGAAAATAAAAATATAAAAAATATTTTTCCTTTTTTAGTAATATAGCTCAGGAGAATATTCCATGGCATCTTAACTGTTTCTGCAAGGAAAATCAATGCAATGTCAAAAATCTTGATCCCATAGAAACTTGTCACAAAACTTCCATGCACAGAGGCTGCATTTCACCACTTCAAAACATTTCCCCAGCAACAATTACAAACTGGCCTTTCAAATGTATATGATAGGGCACGTGGCCCAGTGAAAGCACATGGCATTGAAGTTCTACCCTCTTTATCATTTTCATAAACATTTCAATCACATGCTGCAGAGCAGCATCACTGAAAGCTCCTTCAAGTTTCATTCCAAGAGGGTCAGGATCAGCCACCCTCTCACTAAGTGCAGGAAGCAGAAGAATGAGAGAGCAACTAAAGCTGTCAATACAGGGAATTGTCTGTATGCCATTCCTCTATAAAAACACAGGCACTGCACAATCCTGAAAGACCTTTTCAGACACTGTGTCACTACTAACAGCTACTACAGCAGGAAATTTTAAGTCAAATACTGTATTAGCCAAAACTACAACAATAAATAGCAAAGTTGCCATGCCTCACATAAAAATGAAAGCCTAATGAAACCTAGTGCAGTTTGTTGATACCATGTGCAGCCTAGGCTACATGCATAATGGAACAGTGCAACTGCTAACAGCAGGCTCACAGAAGATAATTTACACTTGTTTTTATGGACATGAGGAACTGATCTTTGAAGTTGTCCCTAATGAGATTCTGCTTGGCCCTAACAGCATCCTGAGAGAACATGCTGCTTTTCTCCCCTGCATCCGGTGCATATTTATGATGCAAAATCCAGACCTGTTTAAATTGCACATGTGGACTGGTGTCCCCCCGTGCCATTGCCAAGGCAGATTCTCACAGTGGGGGAAATACCTACTAAAATGTCTCAATTTAGCTTCAAGTCTTTTCTGTAATTACCCATACCACCTTTACTAAGTACCAAAAGATACATGGGGGTTAATGAATATGGTTCCTTTTACCTCTGTACAGTTGACCTCCTAGCTTAATTTGAGCTGCCAGGTCAATTGGCAGCTGTATCTCACATTGCAGAAGACACATCCAAACCACAGTCACAAGGCTCCCCAGAGAAAATACAAGTGTAGCTGTGCAACGGATTCCAAAAACACAGGCAGCAGCAGAAGGCAAACAGGAAAAGGTTTTGCTGTGCCCTGTGTAGTTCACTGCCTTAAGACTACACCCACCTGTGACAGCCCAGATTTTACTCTCTCTTCCATACTTCTCCCAGACAGAGCCATCCATACACCTGGGTTCTTGATTATCACTGCTTCAGGTCAAAGTATTCAAGTAAACTAACTGCAAACTAAGGCAGTTCAAGAAACTTTTTCATGCTCCATTCAAATTTTCTTCTGCAGCTTTTGGGAGGGTGCTAAAACCAGAAGGTTGGCCACTGCAGCAGCTCCCCATGTAGCTGATACATAATATTATTTNCACAAAATAATTTCACATATACACTAAAAGAAAAAGAATACTTAACTCTTTAAATTTCTATCTTTTTCTGTTTGGAAAATAGAGAGGGAAAAAAAAATCCACAAATTCTTTGAACATACCTGTCAGCACTGTCTATGCTGTATGAATGAAGAGCATGTTGTTTAGGATTAGATGACTCAGAGGACAGATAGCAGGATGCTTGATTTTTCATTTAGAGCTCATTATCTAATAACACACTAAACAAACAGAAATTCTACCCCACTGACAGCTGTTTGGTGCCTTAAAAAAAACCAAAAAACCCCACAAAAATCAACAAAATACAAGACAGAATTCTGCTTTAACTCCTATAAGCAACCTGGTGGTCAGCATGGCCACACTTCCATGCAAACAACTACAAGGCATAGGTCTGGAAGTTCAAAATCTAAAAAACCTTTTTGTTAGGAAAATAAAAAAAACACACATAAACATGAAAGACAGATTCCAACACTGCCACCACAGCAATACTGTGATATATATCACACTGCTCCTCTTTGTGCTAGGGCAGGAAAGTCTTTAAACACAGATGCAGTCAGTAAAATTGCAACAAATATGGCTGCAGGTGCAAGGTGTGCTAAGAACTACGCCTCAGGCCAACATCTTATCTCTGGTTATTTCNAAGGGTGCTAAAACCAGAAGGTTGGCCACTGCAGCAGCTCCCCATGTAGCTGATACATAATATTATTTCAGTTATACTATCACAGAATCAGCACTTTCAACTCTTTAAATTTCTGTCTTTTTCTGTTTCGCAAATAGAGAGGGAAAAAAATCCACAAATTCTTTGAACATACCTGTCAGCACTGTCTATGCTGTATGAATGAAGAGCATATTGTTTAGGATTAGATGACTCAGAGGACAGATAGCAGGATGCTTGATTTTTCATTTAGAGCTCATTATCTAATAACACACTAAACAAACAGAAATTCTACCCCACTGACAGCTGTTTGGTGCCTTAAAAAAAACCAAAAAACCCCACAAAAATCAACAAAATACAAGACAGAATTCTGCTTTAACTCCTATAAGCAACCTGGTGGTCAGCATGGCCACACTTCCATGCAAACAAATACAAGGCATAAGTCTGGAAGTTCAAAATCTAAAAAACCTTTTTGTTAGGAAAATAAAAAAAAACACACATAAACATGAAAGACAGATTCCAACACTGCCACCACAGCAATACTGTGATATATATCACACTGCTCCTCTTTGTGCTAGGGCAGGAAAGTCTTTAAACACAGATGCAGGCAGTAAAATTGCAACAAATATGGCTGCAGGTGCAAGGTGTGCTAAGAACTATGCCTCAGGCCAACATCTTATCTCTGGTTATTTCTGGGTATTTGAGATCATTTATACATTTCTCAACTTCTACTTATTCTGTGTTGGTCCATCTTCAGTACATTCCTCCTGCATTTTATTATGTAAGTATCTGGACCCAAAGAAATGGCACTGTCTCTTTATAGACAGATATACAGAAAATTGCCATATCTTATTCCAAATCTTCTCTAGGACCCCATTTAATTTGAACTAATTAATAAAAAAACCTCTACCAACTTCCTAGCTATACAGGTTTCAGTTCATACCTTTTAACTCTTCACTGAATGGGACGATTCACAAGAGATCTTTCTCATGCTGTAGAATGACATCTTTAAAAGCTTCTGAAAAGAACACTCACTGAAAATAGTGACATTATGAAATGATTGTATGGATGGACTATCAAGGAAGCCAAGTGATCCAAAATTAATTTTCAACTTCAATTAATATTTCTCTTGACAATCTGGACTGGATGCAAGGATTCTTTTCAGGAAAATATGCTGTGTAATAACAGTATCTAAAATGAATGAGCCAGAACACAAAACAAAATCCCCCTAAACAGAGACCATTTTAATTCCTTGAGACCAGGGATTTCCTTTCTATCCTCACTCAAAGAAAATGAGGTCTTCATTCTATATGCACACATACATTTTTAAACCAACCTGTCTTCTCGAAGGCACAGAACTCATGGCCATAGATAACCAACAATAAATGAAAACTGCACACATTAAAGGTCTGTGTTTTGCTGCCAAGATGATGTGTCAGGTTCTGAGAGGAACAGCATGTGTGATCCTTCCATTAAGCAGCAGCACTCTCAGAAAGCAGCCATGCAGAGTAGCTGAGCAGAACACCACCAAAGGTCACAGTGGAGATAAAAAAGGGGAGAAAAAAAAAATATACCACCCCTAGCATTACCATCAGCATTTTAATTCTCAGAGGGTGTTGAAACTCCTACTACAGCATTTGATCTGTGCAGTCTCATTAGACATTTCTAGGAGAAAAGCTGTCTTCAGAACTTTATACAAACAATTAAAATAACCTCCAAAATGTCTAACAAGTTACAATTTGAATCATAACTCTCCCTCAAAAACCCAAAGAGGGTACATAAGCAGAAACCTTAAAGGTACAGAATACTACTGAGAGCAGAACAAAATTATTTCTTCTTGCAAACATGCCTTCCTGTCAAAGCTGCAAACAACCCTGTTTAACAAACAAGACAATGAAAAATCAAACTAATGTCAAGCGAGATATAATCAAAATGAAACAATTATATATAAAAACTTTCACGTAATTAAAAGATTACACCCAGTTTATATATATTTTTTAATATATATGAGCGTGTATTTATTTAATTTTAATTTATTCACTGCTTTCCACCAAGAGGAAAAGTGAGTGGCTGGATGACTTTAAATTTACAAAATAAACACACCACAAAGACAAAATTTCCTTCTTCCTTAATAGCTGTCAATTATCATAATCTTATATGTACATTGCTAACAACCAGAGAAAATAAGTCCTTGAAAGAATCGTTGCTTAAAACTGAGGGAGCCACTTAATCTGGTATTTTTAAGTGGCAGGTCCTCTCCCATTGGAAGCAATAATGATGTCACCAATCACTGCATTTCACAAGTATAGGACAAGGCTCCTATTTATTAAATACGCTGGATGACATGAAATTTTAATTCTGAACATTAATTTCCCCAAAACTACTGCTTCACCATTCACAGGAAAGCAAATAACCCATTGTTAATGCTCACTGCTGGCCAAAAGTGAATGTGCTTTAAGAAACAAAGAAGCCTAGAGTAATTAAAAAGTAATGACTTTTCTTTGTGCTCCCTATATAAAAGGAACAGGAGGGAAGATATACTGGACTAGCACCTTTTCCTTCCCATAAACTGATGCAATAGCCAAACATTTAGGAGTAATGTGCTGACCTTCATGCTCACAGTCACTACACTCAATTCCTTATCCCAGAGAAATTGTAAACGTGGTAAATAGCAAGTTTCCTGGCTTTCCAATACATCAGATCAAGTCCCTCTATCACACTCCTTCCTCCTTCCCTCCCCCAGCCTCCCTCCATCTGCTCCCTCCTGGGAAGGGAGCTGCACTTAATGGCTGTGTGCTCTTAAGTCTAATGTGCTGGATATAAGTTAATGCCCACTACAGTAAGTGGAGACTCTGCTGCAGGGGAGCCTCTGGTGCTGTTTTTTCCCTGTCAACATCCAGCAGAATCTCTGTAGCCCTAATGTCAGCCAGGGTGCAAGGAAGAGAGGGAAAATGAAATCCTCAACCTGTGACAAAAACAAACCTTGAAAGACACTACACAGCACAGTAATTTAAATAACCTTTCAGTAGAAACAGGAGACAGCTGGGCTTTTATTTGTCACTCCCCCCAACATAATGATTTAAATTTAGAAAATATGCCCATTATAAAATAGGGCATATAAAAACAAGGGCAAGCATCTCTCAGTCAGTGGAGAGTACACAGGTGAACTCTGCTGGCAGCAGAAATAAAATGAGCCTGATCCATCAGTTATGAAGAGGACAACTGCATTTGGGGATTATGAGCTGACCTGCTCTCCAGCCATCCTCTCTGCCCCCCTCTGAAAGCTCCAGCAGCAGCACCAGCACTGCCCATCCAGCAGCAGCAGATCCTGCAGGATACATACAGCTCGTGTGCTGGGAGAAATCTCCAGGTTTATCGAGGTTATGACCAAGCTTTATGGTCAACTCTTCAGGAGATAAATAAAATTACTGCAATGCCAGGTACCTAAACTTTATTATTTGGAATCCAGACTTGCTGTTTGCTGCTCCAACCACTTGGTACTGCTCCAGGAATGTTACTGGGTGCAAGATTAGACTCCATTTAATCATTTTTATTTTGCTGCCTTTTTCAAACAAAAAGTTAGGGTAGGATAGTCTCATTTACCACAGAACAGAATTAGTTTGACTTCATGTTTTAAATGCACAGGTCTGCTGTTTTATTTTATGTGATTTTAATTTTCTGGACTTTTTTTAACATCTCTAGCAGTTAACATATTGTTTTATATTGTGGTGGACCTGGCAGTGCTAGATTAATGGTTGGAGTTGATAATCCAGCCTAAACAAATCCATAATTCAGGCACAACTTCCTCCTATTTAGAAACAACCACACAATAACACAAAACTTGACCTCTACAATACACCATCTAAAAATTGCAACTTTAATGTCCCACATCAAAACTAAAAATAAATGGGTAAGACTTGAATTTCCAAATCCCTGTTTGTATCTCCTGAAATACCTGCTATGAAATATGTGCATGCATATATGCAGACAGCCTCTTTTGCACTGCTCTGCATGTTCACATTACAGAAGAGAGCTGAGAGCCACTGTCAGGCCCTCTGCAAGCAGAAACAGCCTCGCTCCAGTCCATAAACTACAGCTGCACATGCCAAGTATGATTCAAACCACTGGAAACAAGAAGTCATTGCACCAAGGACCAAAACTCACAACTTGCTGGAAAATCCACTCTAGGGACTTGGGAAAACCTGGTGTGAATTATGAAGGGAATGATTTTCCCATGCAAGTCCTGGGGGATGTCCTACCCAGCACTGGTGCTCCCCTCTCCCTGCCAGATCCTGTCACTGGAGGGATGCAGGTAATCCCTGCACCAAGCTGGGCTGTGCCTTCCCAGCAGCAACTTTACAATCTCACTGTTCAGAGATGCAAGTTTTAAAGGCATGTCCCTGCCTCACTGTACTTCTGCTGTGCCTAAAAGCAGTTATTTTCTCAATGGCATATGGCATATTACAGAATTCAAAACCAAACTGCTCAAGTGTTCCTTTGAGAGGGAGACACACTAGTCCTCCATTTCTGAATTCTTGCATGGATACCAATGTTAGGCAACTGACTCCAAAATTATGCCACCTCTGAGAGCTCAAGATCAGAAATGTTAGCTCAAAAAATTACCATGCCAACACTGAGTACAAAAAAATCAATGTACATGACCAACACTTAATTACTTCTGAAATAGTCTTGCATCAAACATAAGCAAGCTGCATATAATAATTTAACATATAACACAGACATCTAAACTCATATTGTTTACAGGGCTTTCCTTTTGCTTATTTGTCCAACAAAAAATTCTAGCAAGGGTTTGTAAGAGAAAAGAGTAAGATGTGTGATAGGTACCTGCAGCACTTTCCTTGGAATAGCCATGTGTCACCAACAAAAAAAACAGGCTCCCTCATCACTGCTGTCAGGGAAGACCAGCCTCATCTTGCCACTAGGAGAAAACCATCAGCCAAAAGTTCTCCAGCAGGATTTGCAGTGTGGGGCCTGCAAATTTAGTTATTAACCCTCTGATTGGAAATCTATGCCCTAGAAGTTGTTTCACAGAGCATCTCACCCTTCAAGCACTAAATAAAAGCAAGAATCTGCTGCTTCCACAACAATATCCCTATTGCCCTGATATTTTAAAAAAAGAAATTAACAAGTTTCCAGTGACAGTACAACATCCTGATTGCAACATATATCCACCTTTTTTGTCAAACTACTTCACAGCAAAGAGATTCTTGGTGAGCAGCCTCCCTCCAGCACAAGGTACTGGGGCAGGAGCCACTGCTGCAAAAAACATTCCTGGTCAGACCCCATCACACATCTCCCAAAAGGTAAGAACACATTTGTGTGTTGTACATAAACATGGAATGCAAGTCAGCTGCTCTCAGTGTGACTGACCACTAAATGAACTCATAGTCAACACTATAGCATAGAGTCCGATCATGTAATGAAAATTTTCTTTTACAGTCCTCAGCTACTGAGATGAGGCCTTACAGATAAAGTGTTTGTTACCTGAAGGCTTCTCTGCATGATTAATACAGCACAAAAGAACACCAACACACATGAACACAAAAACCTTTTTTCTCCCTCTCAGGGTTCACCAACAGCAGCCAGACTGACTCTACAAGGTGTTTTAACAGCACATTTTCATCAATGAAAATCTTCATCAGTCTTATTTCTGTATGAAAGGTGAACAAATATCCCCTTCCTTCTATCCCTGCTCCCTGGTGGATCCATAAGCACAGTGCCAGCTCCCTGTGCTGGCTGCCCCTGGGTCCCTCTACTGGGAAGGCTACTACTGAAAGTAGCTCACTGGTGAAAAAAACCACAACAAAAAAATTAAAACAACAAAAATATCCCATCCAACCAAACAAAAAGCCCACCCCACTACATGGACACTTGCAGCCTGGACTGTTTGAGTGTCCCAGTCCATGCAGCAGCCTCCAAAAGGCTCTGCCAGCACTCCTGGGGAGGTGGCAGAGTGTGTGGCACTGGAGCAGCTGGGGAGCAGCAGGTTCAGCACTGGAGCCTTTCCTTAGACCAGGGATCTTCCCCCCTTCCAGCCCTGCCAGTCACCTCCAGGCACAGCTTTTCTCCTGCAGGCAGCTCGGGGGAGCTGCAGAAGGCTGATGCCTCACTCTGAGGGACTGATGGATTGGTTTTGATAGGCACAGAGACTGCTCTGGCAGCCTGGTCCCACTAGCACCAGGGGGAAAGGGTTTAGCACCAACTGAAACCAGACCTGGCTTCTGTCTTAGGGCAGGGCAATGTGGAAAGACAGCAATAATAGGGCAATGGTGACCAAAAAATTACTTTAAACCTGTCTAATAATAATAATAATAATAATAATAATAATATTGGCACTTGAACAGCATCGGGCTTCCAGGGATTCAGGCCATTTTTTTAAAAGTAGGTTGGTATTATTCCCTTCTACAATGACAAAAAGAAAGGTCAGAAATTTAATCCTTTTTTCAAGAGTGCTTGGCATATGATGACTGCACTGTATAAACACAAAGGGCCTAAATTTGAATTTTAATAACAAAACTGTAATTCCTGAGCCTTACATCACCACTGTATGAACACTTTTAGTATGCTCCACACTCCAGCATCCCAAATAAGTGTAGCTTCTTCAAAAAGTTATTTTCATTTTACACATAAAATTTAAGTTTAGAACTTACATGTTGCTTAGATTTTTGCACAAGTAACTGTGAACAATGTAACATCAGTAATATAGTAGAGATCTTCACTCACACAAGCATGCACAGGCACCAGTCAGAGAGTTTTCTTAATGACAATTACAATTGGCATCTTTGCCACGTGGCTTCCATTGTTCTGTGGCAGAAGGACCACAACACACAATCAATTCCTGGCCCTCTTCTGGAGTGGGGGACCTTATTTTGGGACAGCTGAAGGGCTCTCACCTCCACTGTGTCCCTCCCTGTACTCAGGGAATCCTTGCCAGGCACTGCAGGGAGAGCTCAGCAGCCCAGGGCAGCTGCTGAAAAGCTCCTGCTCTTGGCCTAAAGAAAAACAGGTTTGTTTTCCTTCACACACCAGGCTGGGAACTGCTGCACATCAGTGAGGGACCAGCCAGGGAGAGGAGACTGAACCTGCACCAAGGGAAGCCTGTGAGCCATGACCCCAGGACAATCCCTGGGGCAGAATAGGTGCCTCATTCCAAGTACTCCTGTTTTCACTAACACAGCTTCAATGTCACCTGATTGCTTCACAGTACTGATTTGTTTGTTTGTTTGTTTTGGAAAAATAAGTAGTGAAAGAAACCTGTATTGTCATAAGCTGTGTATGCTTTTGTAAAAATAAAAAAAGGAGTGTTATTAATGGCCAGAGCAACAATTTCCAGCCAAACTACAACACTGTCACATCCTTACCAGCTGAAACAGCCTGAAACACTCGAGGTACTGCTGGCAGGTGTAAGACTGAATCCCTTACTCTCTCAACCAATAATATTACATGTACCAGCTCCACTTTTCTGTAAGTGTCAAATGAGTTCATATTTTGCTAATGCCAACTTCTTTTCCCCTCCCACTAAATATCACACACCTTACATGAAACAAAAATCGAGAATACTGCAAATCAAATGCATAATTTCCCACTAATCTCAGTGGGAGCTTATAAAGCCCATTAAATGAAGGATGGTTTCCCCAAGAAAAAAAAAAACAAAAAACAAAAAACAAAAAACAAACA
>VZTT01045964.1:63474-77887 GCA_013400855.1 Buphagus erythrorhynchus | reverse complement strand
AGATTCCTTTCTATTAGGGAATATACAGATAGGAGGCTTAGTACAAAAATGGTAAGTGGAATCCTGAGAGGACCTTCTGGTAATACATTCAGGTTTCTAAACTAATCTAGGTGTGGGTTCTGATATCTTTTCCCATGAGGTGACCTCAAAACCTTTGTGTTAAAAAGCCATTTTCTCTGTCAGTTAACCCAAACGATGCAGTTGAGGAGCCTCCTTTCAGAGTTTCTTTCCCCCCTCAGGCCTAATGATCACAATTCCATCTTTTGTGATGTTATTACAAATCAACCCATTTATAAAATCAGTTCTCAGTTAGAATTGAAGCAGGGTACCTTTGTGTGCCCCTGGGAGGGCTCCTGTGGGTTCCTGAGGTGCATTCAGAGCTGCACACAGCACAGCCTTTGGCAGCAGCTGGGGAGGCTGAGAGAAGCCCAGGGTCTGTTTGTACCAACCTCATTGTCACAGCGACCCAACCACTGAGATCTCTCACCTCGGGAAAGGAGCAGTGGAAAGGAAAAAAGTAAAAACACAAATATGGCAATGCAGAACACAAAGGAAAAAGCAGGGGTTCAGTTCCAACTTTCCACAACCCCGGTGGCGTATCCATCATAGGGCCAAGACTACAAAACACTTCAGCTTTTAAAACAAATCCAGACACAAAACTTTTCCAGATCAGCTTGTGTCTCTACCACAAGCAAGATAAGCTAATAATCTGATTTTTTCCCATTTAGAGCAAACTGTTAGCCTTAAGAAGGTCAAATCTAGAATAAGCCTGGACAAATGTATAATTAAGCTTCTGCCCAAGCTTCAGACTGAGAGCTATACTTTATGTTGTTGGGTCAGGCAGCAGCAGATACAGGATCACATTCATCCCACTGAAATCCTTGGCTTCACTTCTAGTTAAATTGATAAAATTGAAAAGAGCACACATCCTGCCCTGCCTTGAGGTCAAACTCCTATTTTTGATATTAGACATTGTATGTGGATATAAAAAACTTTATTTAAGTATACATTATTTTTTAGCCAGCTGTTTCATATGCAAAAACTATTAAAACATACTATTTTATTCACTGTTTTTGGCTTCTTTCTATTCTTTCAAGTTTGGCCTGTCATAAAGCCCTCTGTAAGCTTAAGAAGAAAATTTCCTATCTATGGGAGTTCTACAAAGGGTAAATTACTTCTCCATATCTGGGGGTCCCTATCAAAATGAACAGGGTGAGCCAGTGAACAGCAAGGGAAGAGATCACCACTGTCAGTTTGTGCTTCGATTCCTTCAGTCCAGAATCCACCTGCACACACTCCTGTTACTTTGAAGCATTCCCTTATTTTCTGATGGATTTTCATTAGTGTGCTCTTTTCCCCTTATTTGTCAGGTCTGAATGCTGCAGTTACCCACGTTCAATACTGCCAAATTAACAAAGCAAAAATCAACGATTAAAGCCCACCAGCCACCAGATTGCCATAGTCTGCAAGCTGCTCAATTCCCATTTCTTCAAATACTTTGTTCTGGTTACATTGTTGTAAGAGTCCCTGTGCTGTAATTCTGTATTTATTTCAGAGTGTGTGCAGGTACAGCACAGGTACTTACAGAAAAGTCCTGTGGCATTGCCTCTGGGTGAGCTCTGGTCTCCCAGAGATGGGTGTGACCCCAACTCTGCACCCACAGGGAGCTCCTCCAACATCTGATATATATCCTTCAATCTGAGGTCTCAGAGCCTCTGGCAGAAACCAACTCCAAGGTTTTGGGATCTGGGCCCTTGCACATGCTGTAATCAAAAATTTATTTCTTTGTGTGACTCACAGGAAGAAGACCCAGGCTGTCAGGATTTTAGAAGTCTGGTTTAAAAATGGAAACAACAGGAAAAGATACTCCTAAACTGTCTAAGAACTGATCCAATTGCCATTGTCTTAAAATACCTCTGGCCATACCAGTACTGATTTATTACTATTGGTTTGTACTTCCCTAAGAGGAACAACAGGATGAGAGTCATTGGATGAGATATTTTATCTGACTTATCAAATGGCAATGTTTATAATGACAAACTGTAGCTACAGAACCAGAGGAGCTGGAAGGGCTCAAAGGATGCTGTTGAGCAGGTACACTCTCAATAGACTAGAATTTCTCTTTCAGACACAGGGCTAAAGCTTCCTGCAGAGGCAAAGGCTCCTTCCAGGCCTAGCACTGCACACTTTGTCAGCTCTCCTCAGTGGGACTGAAGCAGGGCTTTGAGAAAGATGGATTGTCTAGTGCCTGAAAAGCATCTCTCCCAGAACCAGCATCATCCCCCTGCAAATCAGAGCTCAGTGATAGATTTCTTTCTTCCCACCAAATCCCACTCTTTTAGACACAATTTGGGATCTGCAAGGAATGCAAATGCATTTCCTTTCAGATTCTAAATAAATATTTAGAAATCAAACTTGTTGTTCTGAAAGAGAGTTTTGCTGTTAGTTTAAACAGAACTGAGAGAAAGTCACAGACTTACAAACCTGCACCTATCAGACATTTTTCCTTTTTTAGGCTTGGATTTTGAGTCCAAAAAAGTCCCTTCAAAAGCAAACCCAATTGTAATGTACTTGGAATTCTTCCTAACAGTGGCAAGAGCAAAGGTGCCACTGTTGTCACTGTGTAACACAGGATGCTGCTAATGGTTTCATCCAAGCTGCACAAATCTATACATATTCTCTTTTAAACAGTAACTGGTGCTAAATCCAAAGTTCCACATTTGTGAGTTGGAGACAGACTCCACCAGCACTCAGTGATTTGTGCTGCCTGCTCCAGAAGCCATGCAGCTTCAGGATTTTTTTTTTCTGTTAAGCTCACACAGCAGTTTGAAAGTCTCATCCAAGAGCTAGCAAGGGAATCCCAGCCAGCAGTTCATCCGTGCACAGCCTCCTTCAGCAAAGCCAGGATTTGCATTTCCTATTCCAAGATAATTGTGAAGTAATGGACCTAGACATATTTTATTAACAAAGTCTCCACGTACAATAATCCACTTGTCACTATTCTTAATTTTGTCTCTCGCAGCATTTATTTGGTACAGAAGGATGATACATGCTTTATTTTAAATAGCTACACTAAAAAAATGAATATTAGAAAATCCTGTATTGTATTTTACCTGTCAGAGGTCATCAGAAGCTATATTTCAAGAAAACTGAAGGCATTAGATGTAGTTTGCCCAGTAGATTAATACTGAGCTGTGAACTTTCATCCTCTGCAGCAAGATTTCCATCCAACTGACACAGAACTGACATGCAGTAACACTTACAACCAGGGGGATCCAATTTAGACAGAGTTCAAATGGTTTCAAGCTACTCATAGGTCACAGAGGTAAAGTATGCATAAGAGAGCTGGCTTTAATCAGAAGGTTTTCAGTAATGTCACACCAGAAGTGATAGGCCACATTGAAAATGAGCTGAATGTTAGGCTGAAGAGTTAAATTACCAAATATATTTAAATATTCCAAATACATTTTTTGAGACATTTTCACAAGCCCAAAAACTTCGTGGGGTTTTTTTTCAGAACAATACAAAAAGACATAGACTTTTACATGAGCATAATAAACCTTTCCTATGTGGCATCATATCTGTGATGTTTATCTTCAGAAGCCTTTGAGGATGAAATGTGATCCAAACCTAAAACAAAACAGCTTCATTGTGGGTGACAACTCGGAAATAATTCAAAGAAAGACTCCAGATTTTCTCCATAATGGCGCATTAGAACATAGGAAATTGAGAGGGACAGGCAGGATTATGGTGAGAGAGAGGATTTAGGAAAGTACAATTTTAATGCAGTTATCAAATGCTGACCTACTTGTGGAACAGGCAGGTGGAATCTCTGTTAAACATTTCATACCAAAGAACAATGTGAAAATGAGAGAACTCCTTGAAAGACATGTCATTGAAAGACCATGTGTTATTCTCTTGAGGCTTTTAAAGGTTACATTCCACCCAGAAACCCCTGAATCTGTCAGGTGTCCTTATTTCAGGTTTCCCTGATCAGTCTGACTGCATCCAAATCAGCCCTGTGCCCTCCTTTCCAGGCAGGCAGGCTGTGAGCTTTGTCTCTATGCCATTAACAGGGAGTAAACTGGGAAACAGCATCACACCTTCTGCACAGCCATTCCTACTTGGTTTGCACTCTGCTGAAGAACTGCATCTCAGCACAAATACAACAGCAATTACTGCACAAAGCCTAGCAGACAAGGGATTGATGAGTTTCTGAACATTTTCACCAAGTTTTGTTACAGAAAGGATTAAAATCCTTACTGCTGTGCTGCCTACAATATTCTCTCTTCAAAATTTCAAGTCAGTGCCAAGAAGAGAAGGGGAAACTTGAAGTCTGTCAGTAGAAATACAGTGCTGGATCTCATGTCACATTACAGCAAACACAGCTCAGCTCAGATCAGCAAAGCAAAACAAGGAACGTGGCAGAATGGGATCCAGGATCTTCTTACTGAATACTCACCCAGAAGCAACACCACAACCAACAAAACTACACCTCTGTTACCCATTAATTTCACTGCATCCTGCACTGATGATTTAAAATCTGTAAGCAGGAAAGAAAACATAAGGAATTCAAACCCATTGTTTTCTTGAATAGGATAAATTAGGGCTTATTGAGTTCCTTACTATTAGAAACCAGATTGTTTTCAATGTCTGGATTGTTTCTTTACCTCTGTTTCAGGTAGCTCTTTACAGAACTCTAAGATGTGTAATGCAAGCACAACTTTAATCGCTGGACTAGCTAAAGTGTCTCCATCTCTGTTAGTAAAATAAATATTTAAAACTTTTTCCCAAACTAGCAGGCTTTTAAAGACCAATCCATCACTGCCTTCTAAGTTCATATCTATTTTTATTCCTTATACTGAATGAACAACTGGTTTATCACAGTCAGAAAATCATTTGTTTTACAAAGTTGAGTCTTTCATTTGTTGTGCTCATTCACCTGCCAGACTAGTATCACAAAATTATTCCTCAGTTCTAATCACACTGCACAGTTCAATTTCCTACACATCCACAGCTCTGTAGGAGAAAATAGCTTCACTGTGTGAACAGTCCACAGAAACCAAATATTATGAGAATCTTTCTTTTCTTCCAGTTTATCAGGTCATATAGTTCTTGAATTATGAAAAAATGTGATTTTTCTCACTTGTCATTGGCACCTTCACAAAATAAGATTCTAAAACAACAAGAACACATCCCATCAAAAATCCTCCACAGAACCCATTCAGCCCTTCCTGTATTCACCCTGGGTAACTCTGAAGCCTTCGATTATCTGTGTTTCAATTTCCACGTGTAACTTTACAATTCTAAGCTGATGGACATATGAGCTCAGGGACAGCACCTAAGAAAAACTGCAGCATACTCCTGTCATTAAAACTTTCTATAATGAAGTGAGATTCAACTTTCCTTCTTCATTTTTGCTGGAGAAAGATACTATGCTGTACTTGGCCTTTTAACACATCCTAATGACTCGTGGCATTTAAAATTGAGTTAAATATTTTTCTTAGCACAGCTGTATATGTTTTATTTCATAATTTTACCAAGATTTCTCCTATACTCTTCCAACTATTACAGTTTTCCTTTTATGTTTTTAATTTTTAGTTTCCATGGTTCCATAAAAGAGAAGATTGATGAATGATCTCTAAGCTGATAGCTGGAAGTATCTCTTTATTCCACCCCACAGCCACCTAGAACCCTGGATAGACCTTAACAAACCCATTCTTGTGGGCATCTTTTCAGCTCATCTGTAAGGGAACAAGCACTTCTGTAAAGGCTGACCTAAAACTGCAGAATGAACTGCCTTAGGAAAAGAAAAGCACCATCTCAAATCTTCCCCATCATCTGCAACTTGGTTTAATTTAACATTAAAAATGAATCCACACGTGTATGAAACACAAACAAAACCACAACACCCCAAATCAAGCACAGAGAGAATGAAAACCAAACCCCACTGTCACTATAGGACACGAGAAAACACGTGCACACTGCAACTCAAAAGGTGAAAAACAGAGAGAGTTTAATTTTTGACTCCATATATATAATTTTCCAAGGGTGATAATGGATTGGAGGGTGACAGTGCCACCTCTCCAACGACACTGGACAAACTAACAGTCCATCAACTTTCTCCACCTACATGAAAGAATGAAAAACAATGAGTTGTTTATAGAAAATGCATGAGAAAGTTGGTAACAGGAACGAAAACATCAGAAGGCATTGATCATCTTAAAAAATCAGGGCGACACCCCACAACCCTCAGCCCCCCAAAAACCAGCCTACAGAGAATATTACCCCATCTTAAAAACCAGAACACCTCTAACTGCTTCTGAAGAAGTGTTAGAACCTGTATGTCAGAGTTTCTCACCCTTCTGCAGGGCTTTCTTGAGTGTTTTTTAAGGAGCCAAGCACAGCTCGGCACAGAGCAGTAATTCTGCTGTAGAAATAAAGATGGTAGAATAGAAACAACTATGCCTCACCATCAACATGTTATCCACAGCAAGCACTGCTCACAGACTTCTCTTCACACTGCTTTTCTTACATTGCCTTCCCAGGCTCTCAGAGCCCACTCTACTCACTCAATGACTCAATGACTCAATTTCCATAACTCAAGTTATGGCATGTCAGCTGAGAAGTCCCCATAAGAATAATGTTGTCCTCATTGAATTAAAAAAATTACATGATGCCCATTAAATTGACACTGGATAGTGATGCTATAGGACATGAGATGTTTCATATTTTACAAGTGATTAGCATCAAAATCTCTCTGTAAAAATAGTGACAATTACAGCAGTGAAGCCAGCTCTGCTGTGTGTCTGCACAGCACCTTAGAGAAACATCAGCAGAGGGTGTTTATTGTGGTCCTAAATGTGATTTTTCTGTTGACTTGTCAGCATTCATATGTGTAAAGCCTCCAAACCATTAACCTACCCCACAAGACACACACCCAAAAATATCCTTAACATCCTCCATGTTCAGAATAACAGAATGTGTGGATTTGAACATTCCAGTTAGCTGGCTCAAAGGGATCAAAAAGTTGATTGCCTGGGAAAGGAGCTACAAGGGTTAACTTGTGGGCTACCTCAAAACACATTCATGTTCTTTTGCAATAAAACACCAAACTTAATGACCATCAAATAATGGTTGCAAGATCTGAGATTTGGAAAACCTAGACACATTCAATTGCTTTCTCTGATTAGTCTGTGCTTATTTGGCATTACCAGAGATATCTCAATCCCTAAATAATTAACCTACAACCAATACATATGAAATTGCCTCACTAAGCTCACTATCCAGGACTGTTTGCTGTTAAATTAGTAGAATAAATAATTTACACCAAAAAAGTGTGCATAGGATAGTGCCAATAAACCTGGGGGAACCTGTTCATTATTTGCAAGAAAATTGGATAAAACACAATTCCCCAAGTACAAGCCATTCTGTAGAGTAAAAGGTGCATTAGTATTATTGCAGCATGTAGGGAACAAATGAAACCTCCTGACTGCTCCCTTCAGAGTATGCTCTGCTCATTAGCCCTTTCTCCAGAGCTGTGTAGAAAAACTTGCAGTACACTGTATGTATGAGAACATAGGAGACTGAAAGTTTGCATGCAAAGTATATTTTTGTGGGAAAAAAAATCATCAAAATATTGTAGTTTTATCACTTTTGAGTAAGCAAGGGCCTAAAAAATAGTATTTAACACTGAAATGACAGCTGTATATCATTTGGAAAATCCACAAATCATTTTTTCCAGTGGCAAAAGTCACTGTTGCTCACACTCCAAATGGTCAAGAAAAGTGCTCTGTAAATCTGTAATGCACAGGATTTTTATCATTTTAAGATCACTACAAAATGAAGTGTTGATAAAAGTTATGTCTTGCAAGAACTCATCTCTGCACAGTTACTCCTATAGACCCTGCTCCAGCACATAATGAATCAGCCAGCATCTTTTCTCTAACGTCCCTGGGAGCTGGAGCAGGCCCTGCTGGCTAAGAAAAACAATCCTGACTCTTTGTTGAAACTCCAAAAACAGTTTAAGAACAGCTATTCAAAAGGCACATTCAGAACTCACAACTAAAAACTGACATTTAGAAAGAAATAAATAAATTTCGCCGAGAATGGTTTGGCACAGAACCTGGTGCCAAAGGAAGGTCCGTGACTCGTGGGGGCTCATGTGCCAGGAGGCTCTGGAGAGCTGTGGGTGCTGCACCCAGGCTGCAGTGCTGCCAGGAATGGCTGTCCCTGCCCAGTGGGACAGCAGGAAGAGCCTCCCCTGCCCACTGTGGCTTTTGCACAGAAGCACAGCTCCCCTGATCACCCCTGCCCTGAGGAACAACCTCCAAGCCCTGCCTGCCCTGCCAGCTGTGACTGTCTTACAGACACTGTCCCCAGCCCCTGCTCTGCAGGGACAGAGCCACAGACACACTCACCTCACCCAGAGCCCCTGGCTGGATCCAGCCCCTTGTCTGAGCTGCAATCAAATGCCAAATCTCAGACTGATTTTTTTTTTTTTTTTTTGTTGTTTTTTTTTTTTTTTTTTTTGTTATTTGATAGCAAGTATCCTGGGACATGTTTTTTGACCTCGCTCTGTATTCATGCTGAAAACAAACAATCTCTTTATAAAACCCCAAACATTTCTCCCTAGATTATGAATCATGTAGTTGCATGACCTGTGTCCCAGTGCTTCCTGCAATCTGTCTTATTTAATACTGAAAGAAATCATAGATACGAATGCCAGCTTGTCTGCTCTCCTAGAAAACAATACTGGGAATACAAATTTCACTCATCTTTATCCCAAAAGTACAACAACAACAAAAAAATATCCAACATGAACCAGGTTAGCCCTGTGGAGTAAAAGGTTTCTCAGTGTCATTGTTGCATGCAAGGATCAGATAAGCATTTGGCTTGTGCTGCCTCTGAAGACAGCTTTATCCAAATAAAGCATAGTGCATTTTATCATTCTGTAATGGAAAAGACCTGTCACTCTTTGAATATCATCATATGGTCGGTGGCCAGCAGATAATGGACTGTTAAGTGTCAAGGTGACTGGCTTTGAATGTGCACAAAACTAAAAATTATAGACCTGTCATTCCACAGGCAGGCCACAATTAGCTGTCTATGCAACTTGAAATTCCCGTTTTGCCAGCTGAATAATCAATTGGGTACAGTTTCTCAATATGGATGCCTTTTTAGCTCTGCACTTAGGATTTTATCTGTTTTATAAGGTTTTTCAAATAACTGCATAGTGCATTTAGGCAGAGAAGGTAAGGAGTGAACTGCACAGTTACCTCCTCCCCAAACACTCACATGAACATACTCACTAGTATTTTACAATAAACAGTTTTTATGTTCATCTCCTCTCACTCTGCTCTACCTTATATTGTTTCTGCCAGAGATGTAGTGCTAAGGAACACAAGCTACACAAAATTTACAGCTTCAGACTTCCTAGCTGTTTTTTTTTGTATTAGCAACATAATGTTATTTTTCCACATTTTCCTATCAGTCCACCCTGATATGAGTTAATAATGCAACCCCACTTAGAAGTAAAATGTTTTCAATGCTCAGCTTCAGAAAGGAAAATTGTTTTCTTTTAGGAGAATTTTTTCCTACATCACTTTATCACTAACAAATGTTTAAGGTGGTTTTGGCAAAGATAAGTACAGTGATACATCCAGAATGACTCTTACTTTCTGCTAGGAAACTAAAGAAGTAATGTAATCAGAAGCATGGAGAATCCCAGGACATACATTAATGTATGTGCTCTAGTGCTTTTTGTCCTGGACAAGTAGCAAGCATTTGATGTCTAGGCCATTCTGCACTTGAGAAAGAAATTGCTTAACATTGTGCCTGAACATGAAAATAAATAACGCTGAATTCTGGGTTTATACACAATGTAACATCAAGACAATTGCTGCTTCAATGCCTTTTTGATATTAGGTCCTTCCTAAAGAAATGTTATTGCAGATGTTTTGGTTTGGTTTTTTTTTTCTTTTTTAGCTCAGCCAAAGCCACTTGGAATAACAGAAATACATCTGGGATCATCACTGGACATTGAATCCAGCTGCAATATGAGGCCTTCTGTCTTTACTGTGCTTCATATATTGAAAAAGCCTTTGCATGCAGGCCTGGAGCTACAGGGGTACTTTGATTATCCAAAGAGCACTGCTGATCACTGAAGTCCATGGCTGAGTCTGTAATTAAATGGCATATGGGCTGAAGGGATGACTGCCTCAAGTGACAAGGGCTTGAGGAAGCCTTGGGCTTCCTTCAGACTCACACTCATTTCCTTTCTCCCAGCACAATTTATTCTTCCCTCATTTGCCCCATTTAAGTGCCCCCCACCCTTTTTTGATGATGACTTTTAACAGCAGTTATTTGAACAGTATAATTTACAGCAAGTCATGAAAATAGCTGTATGTACAAAGCTGAAGACGTGGCAAATTACAGCAAGAGAGCAGGAATGAGAAGCTGGGGGGGAGCAGAGAGGAAAGTTCTTAAATTCACACTGCACAACTACACTGTTAGCCTGAATTTGCTCTCTGCTTTTTCTCCTCTCTCCCTCTAGAAATAGAGGGTTAGGCCATTAGAGAATTCAATTGGTTCCAGATGGACCCTTAACCCAGTTCTTCTAATAAAAACATTTTCCTGTTAAACAACCTGTGTCACATGGAATAGATGAAATTCATTTTTAGTATACCACCACTGAAGCCTAGAAAGACAAGCCTGAAGTATGAGGATCTTTATCTCAAATATAAAAGGGTAATGCAACAATGATTTATCTCACAATTAGGCAGTGGTAATTAAAAAGTAATACTAGAAAAGACATATAACACAAGTTTATAAGAAAAGTTATAAAAATTATAGCTGTCTTTCTTAAAGGCAGTGGTCCATTTTTAACTTTTCTATTATATTCTTTGGAAGAATCAAAATATAACAGTATTACTTCAAAGTAGCATTTTTTGTGAGCTACTTCCATTGTTAAAAAAATTTGTTTAATTTTACTTCTGTTTTTTAATACATAAATCAGAGGGACAGCTTTCCTTGTAGAGAAATCGCTGACAAAAATCTTCCAGTTGTCTCATCAGACCGTGGTCAACCCTTTTTACACATTAGAACACAACTTTTACTGTTCTAGATTAACATTTAAGGTACCTGAAAAATAGAAAGGGACTGTGATTTGGCAGCAGGTTGCTTAAGCAGTTCCCATCCTCCTTCCCCACAGCCTTCATTCGGCTCCACGTGCCAAGCAGTGTTTTGGCTGGCACAGTCATTTGTGTTGCCATGCAGTCAGCATATATTTTATCTTTTACCAGCTGGATCTATTCCTTGATCAAGTTCACTGTACTGCTGTGCAAACAGTTGTGGCAGCAAATGCAAGAGCTGGGAACAACCTGCCAGGAGGGGGGAGATGCCCAAACTGCCTAAGCTGTGGCTGCTAGTGAATAGATGTTCTCAGGGCCACAGCCTGTGTAGGCTGTCTGTCTACCCCAGCTCCTTAGAGAGCTTCTGTTTGGTTCCAGTGGCTTTCAAATGTATTTTATTCACGCTTTGCCTTTGCAAGAAGTACTGCAATTTCCAATTTACAGCTGTGGAACTGAACGGCAACGACGATTTCAAAAATATCTTTCAGACAGACTTAAATTATGAATGCCTACAATGCTTTCTGAATGAGCTTTTAATTGACCTAGATGCTTTTGAAATTATTTCCTTAAAAAAGCAAGAAAGACATGGTTTCTAGGTTAGCATCCTAACCAGCAAGCTGTCCTGACACCTTTGCTTTGTGTGTTTTCTTCCAAGCTCCCACCAGAGATGACTGTGATATAATTTATTACGATCATGAAACTGATTATGCATTCTGAAGTCAGCAGATTTACCTTAAAATAACACAGTGCCTCAGTGAAAACCATTACATGTTCACAGTGGAATCTGTCTGGGCAAATGAAAAAAAATAAAATGCAACTTGCCTCAGATTCCATCCACCCTCCCCCAACACCCACACACACTCTCACTCTGGTTTACTCTGTTACTATTTTTGTCCATTCTGGAAATTAAAAAATTTCCAGAGTTGGGGTTAGCAGATATTCCCTTCATGTTTCTGTGGGGACCTGTGCTCAGAGAGGTTTGTTGTCTGTCTGATCCTTTCAGAGCTTTGCTTTGGGAAAAGGGAAGAGCTTTGGCACTGGAGCTGGGAGCATTTCTGCCATCTCAGGCTATGCAAGAAGCCTGCATGCTTTGCTAGATGCTAGCAGAGTTTTGAAAGAAAATTTTAAAAATTACATATTCACATTTATCTTTCTAGTGTCTCTTCACCTCAGAAGCTGCTTTGTTGCCAGACCATCCACAGAAGGCTGAAATCACCCTCAGTTAAACTGGCCTTTGGTTAGACCAGTCACACACACCTGCTGCCTTGCAAAAACACTTATTTTCACCAAACAGTGCTTTCCTATGGAAGTTTATTAGTTTTGAGATAAGCAATGCTTCACATCTCCATAATTCCTGTTGAGAGCATATGGAAACATCTTGGAAAGTCAGTTATAAGGAAACTTGGGAAAAGGTAAGTGGCAAAATGAAGACAAGGCACTTGCACAGAGGGGTGGATTTTTGAACGCAGAACTGTACAAGCTTCCCCCACCGGCTCTGTGCTTTTGTTTCCTCAACTAACACTGCTCCTGCAGCTCTGTTAGTGATCCCTGTTCCTGTTTGCCCCGGTAGGATCTTCAGACTGGAAGGGGCAATACTATGATGCAAGGCATTGACCAGAGCGACTGCTGCTCTTCTCAGTGCATCCTCAAGGAAAAGAATCGCAGCAGCACCCCCCGCTGCTGCCTGAGGTGATGTGTGTGTGAGAGGCAGCTCCTCCAGCACTGCATTTTATGTACAGCCCTAAAAGAATTGGGGAAGTTACCATGACACCAAATCACCCCTGCCCTCCATTTCCCTGCGTGGCATTTCCATCTCCCTTCGAGGTGAATCGGAGAAAGCAACACATACAGCACAAAGCTGGATCCATTCCTGGTCCCCCGGGCACTGGCTGCAGCAGAGCACGACAAGCCCTTTACCTGCAGAGGAGCAGGACAAGCCCCTTACCTGCACCAGGGCAGGACAAGCCCTTTACCTGCAGCAGAGCAGGACAAGCCCTTTACCTGCAGTGGAGCAGGACAAGCCCTTTACCTGCAACAGGGCAGGACAAGCCCTTTACCTGCACCAAGTCCCACAGAACTTTGGGCCAAGGCAAAGGACTGTGGCTGCTCTGCACACCTGGGTGGCAAACTCCGGCTGGTCAACTCTCAGAGCAGTAACGTTGTCAAGACATTCAGCTGCTGAATGAGATAGAGGCAAAAGATCTTAATTTCTGAGAACGAGAAAATGCTCAAAATGCTAAAAACTACCACACTCTTACGTGCTGCAGCTATTTCACCTCAAAAGCCCACTGCTGAAGGAACGCGGTTTTCTTTCCTGAACAAAAGGGTACATTTGGGCTCTACATTAAATCTAAATAATACTGGAGGCGTCAAGTTAATGTTACAAACGGGGCAAGCAGGGAGGCTGCCCGCCGATCCCACACAGCACCGGCGGGCTCCAGCACGGGAAGCGGCCCCGGCTCCGCACAGCGGCCTGG
The DNA here is from genome assembly GCA_013400855.1 of Buphagus erythrorhynchus. NCBI lineage: Eukaryota > Metazoa > Chordata > Aves > Passeriformes > Sturnidae > Buphagus > Buphagus erythrorhynchus. The sequence continues at coordinate 64,278 of VZTT01045964.1, read as the reverse complement.
AGGGCCCGAGGGCTCCCGGAGCCCGCCCGGGCCACGGCCAGCGCCNTGTGTTAGCCCCGGCTCGGTGTGTGCTAGTCCCGGCTCGGTGTGTGCTAGCCCCGGCCCGGTGTGCACTAGTCCCGGCTCGGTGTTAGCCCCGGCCCGGTGTGCGCTAGCCCCGGGTCGCCGCGCCGCACACCCGCCTCCGTAATAGCCTCCGNCACCGGGACCGGGACCGGCACCGGGAACGGGACCGGGAACGGGCTGGGGCATGGCCCGGGCTCGGCGGGCCAGCCCCGGCCCCGGCTCGGTGTTAGTCCCGGCCCGGTATTTGTTAGCCCCGGCCCGGTATTTGTTAGCCACGGCTCGGTGTGCGCTAGCCCCGGCTCGGTGTATTTTAGCCCCGGCCCGGTGTGTGCTAGCCCCGGTTCGCTGTGCGCTAGCCCCGGCCCAGTGTGCGGTAGCCCCGGCCCGGTGTTAGCCCCGGCTCGCTGTGCGCTAGCCCCGGCCCCCTGTGCGCTAGCCCCGCTGGCCCCGGCTCGCTGTGCACTAGCCCCGCTGGCCCCGGCTCGCTGTGCACTAGCCCCGCTAGCCCCGGCCCGCTGTGCACTAGCCCCGCTGGCCCCGGCTCGCTGTGCACTAGCCCCGCTAGCCCCGGCCCGCTGTGCACTAGCCCCGCTGGCCCCGGCACGCTGTGCAGTAGCCCCGCTAGCCCCGCTGGCCCCGGCCCGCTGTGCACTAGCCCCGCTGGCCCCGCTGGCCCCGGCTCGCTGTGCGCTAGCCCCGCTAGCCCCGGCCCGCTGTGCACTAGCCCCGCTGGCCCCG
>VZTT01045964.1:8837-63162 GCA_013400855.1 Buphagus erythrorhynchus | reverse complement strand
GCCGCGGCCGGGCTTGGCTCCGGCGCCACGGCGCGTTATTACTGTCTGGTTTGATCGGAGCGGGGGGTGGTCTCCAATCAAACACAGAAAAGGTCCTGGAGAAGGTAATTAAATCCTGTCAGAGGCAATTATCGGTTCCAGGGCCATGACTCTGGCACTGAATGCAGATGATCTGAAGCTCTATTCTTGTAGAAATTCAAGAGGGCTTCTGGCACGGATCAGTCAGACATAAAGGAAACAGCAGGCTTTTTGCAAACAATGCCGTGCTGTATTTTGAAGCTCTTTGCACATCTTTTTTCCTTCCTGTTCTCAGAGTTTGGTTACCACTGATCAAAAATATTTCCTTCTCCCCACATTCTCATTAATTTAATAGATAAGATTTACTTACGTATTATACACGTAATGACAAGCTGCATAAGAGAAATCTCGTTCTGAAGCACTGCCCACTTAAAATGTCTTTCATCAAGACAAAACCGCTTTAGACAATAGAAGCATATAAAATTATTGATGTTTTACTGGAAAAACCAAAAGCATCAGAATTGGATTAGGTATCCAGAAGGGCAATGGCTCATCTCTAAATCCTATGGACGCCAAAAGGGAATAAATAAATGACTACTTCCTACCCCAGGATAATGATGCCAACACAAGTGTATCAGAAGTAGCCTGATGTTGAGAAAGACATGCATTTCAGTAGTACAAACAATACACTGTTTACATTTAGTTCCACAATGCTCAAAGTATTATTTACTGTATATTCTTTTTTATTCTGATGTGACAAATCCATCTGACAAATAAAACCCCCATTTTTACCAGAGATTAAAAATACCAAACAAAAAAAAAAAAAAACAAAAAAAAAAAAAAAAAAAAAAAAAAAAAAAAAAGAAAAAGGAAGAAAATATCACAGTTCTTCTTTACCTGATTTTACACGACCTTTTTTCACTCAAGTCTGCATCAAGTTATTATTTCAGAGCTAGATTACAAGCTCAGCTGTGACACAGTAAATCAGGATTGACACCATTGAAGTACATGGAAGTACTTTAGCTTTTACAGAGAGCAGAGGCAGGGCCCTGCCTGCCACGGCCTGGGCTGCAGTCGCTGCCACATCCAGGCACAGGGAAGGGAAGAAGAACTGGGGTGTGTGACAGGGCTTGTGGGGAATTACCCTCAAACTCCAACCATTGGTCTTCCTGAGCAGCCTTCGCTCACTGGCAACACATTCTGTTCCAGATTATTTACAATCATCTCAAATTATAACTCATTTGATCCAAAAATACATGCTTACTAAGCCCTTCCTTTCTCTAGAGTACTGATTTGGTGAACTGACTTTGTGAACTGCTGTTTAAATACAAATCCTGCTGCTGCTGGAACGTTTCCCACACTGCCAGTGTTGTCTGTTGTTTCTGGGGTTTTGGTCCGGTCCCTTCCCTGGCTCTCCCCACACAGGCCATGCTCTTGCATGGCATCATTTCATTTCATATGGATGCACACCTGGAGAGAGGGGATTAGAGCTGCCGTTTCACATTTCCTCACGCAGATAAGGCATGGGGCTGGGTGAAAGAAATGCATTTAAGCTTTTCTTTAACATTTCAGTCACCTCACAGCATAGGAAGAAGGTGTGTGTGTGTGTGTGGTGGGTCCTATAATCACAAGGAAGGCAGCAGATTTTTTCCACTCATGAGCAAGCACAGCAGACAGAAACATTTTTCCCTCTCAGACCATGCCTGGAGGCAGATCCTTCTGTCAGCCTGACCCACAGCTCACTCGGGCTCCTGTTCCTGCATCATCATGGAGCCTCATGAGGGTCTCCCTCTGGCCAGTGAGCCCACGTTAAAGAAACCCAAGAAATAACATTGCACAGAGAAGCATAAAGGGAGAGATGCTCCCGTAAGTCTGACACAGCTAAAGCTCGAATTCCATGAGTCTGTATAAATCCATTTGGGTGCTTTCACTTGCAGAGAGGAGGGCAATTACAATTGTAGTAGCAAAGGAACATCTAAGTCCTTAAAATTCACTCATTCTTGAATTTCAATGCAAGATTACTGGCACGGGCATTTCGGCTGGTGATAACCACCACAGTAGTTCCTGGAATTCAAGGCATTTGTCAAGGGTTGAGTGAAGCATGAACTTGGTTTACACAACTGTCAGCTGTCAGAGAATGACTCCTTCAGTCACTCCCAGCTTCCAGCAGGGTCTAAGTGGTGACACATCGCCTGTCACCAACTACTCAGGCCTTCCCCACACAGTGATCACTTAGTATTGGCCCATTTTCCCTGGGAATCCTTTTGGAAAAGGAAAATTTTTCTTCTGACTAATGTCTGCCAAGGAAGATAATGCTGATCCTGATTTTGAAGAATAATTTTTGAGCATAAAATGGCAAAAAAGATTACTAAATAAAGTTTTTACAGTGCCATCCCTGTGCCAGTGCTGTGGTAACGCAGATCCTCATCTGCCCCACTTCAGATCCTCAGCCTTGTCAGCATAAACGTATGTGCATACTCCTGAAACATTTTATAAAGGCTTTGGAGAATTAGAAAGAAACTTTAAAAATTACTGATAGCTTATACAGAACTGAACAAGATTATTGAGAGAACAAGTTGTCTTACAGGAGCTCATTTTCACTGTCATTATCACACTCTGGTGTTCTCTATAAAGGCACATCAAACCCAAAAGACTGAGCTAGTTCCCTGTTCTACAGCTGTCAAAGCTGACATCAGGATTCCATACATTTCCTCTGAAGTTGATACCATTCTGATTAATTTCTTGTGAAGCTGATATAATCCTGATTATGCAAATACTTGGCTTTTAGAAGATAAGCACAATGTCTTAAATTTGTACCTGTATTATAAACATGCTCATCATTTAACTCTTTTAATATACAAATCTGTGTGTAAGAGACAGAGGATATATTTCTGTTTATGGGCCAGTAATTAGAAGAAATACCATTAAATGTTGTCACATTAAAATATTATTGATTCACAGACACAGTGTGAGACAAGTTCTTATTTGTATAAAAGCGAATCTTGATCATCTAAGTAAAACAGATATTTTGCTTATAATGTAAAAAGTGTTTTATTTCATAGGTGCTCTAAAATATTTTCAAATCTACTCTTACACGTAATAGGAAATTTGAGCAAGAAGGATAATAAAACTTTAAAAAAGCAGAAAGAGTGAATATCAACTTAATTACAAATAAATACCTCCTAAGCTTTTTTTTTTCAGTATTTATGTGTCATTAATATTAATATTCTTTAAAGCATAAAGGTCAGTAAAATAGTTGATTGCACCAACCATAAAGGGATAGATTCTTTTAGACAATCCACAGTCATCACATTACATACGTAAATTTCAAGGAGCCAATATCCAATTTTCTGTGGTTTCTTTCTTCCCACATATGTCACACTTCAAATTCGTTTTGACATCTAAACAATGTTTCCTTTATTTCATTATAATTCCCTTATCTAGAATCAAAGCTTCATGACAATTCCATACAAAGAAACATGAAAAGACTTTCTGGTAGATAGGTTCCTTATTTTAAAGATTTCTTACAAAGGTACATTGACAAACAATCCAGCTGCATGGGGTTTCACAGGCAATATCTAACTCTTGCCCCACTCACAAATCCCACTGTAGATCCAATTCTTGTGACAAATATTCAGCCTCCTAAAAAATACCCCCAAAACCAGGTTATTCTTCTTATGCCAGGTTATTCTTCATACCTCATTTCTGCATGTTTTTTTTTTCCTTGAGACTGAAGCATCTGTGTTAATTCTCTACCATCAGCATATGCATTTTTAATTTACTAAATGCAATAAAAAAAATCAGTTGTCATTTTTGTAACATATATTCCCTTATACTTTTTTCGGTTTATGCATAAATGTAATCTTGTTCACAACCATATAAAAGCATTAAAACATATTTCAGGATGACGATGCAGCCACTGCTTACTAATGCCCAGCAGCAGAGTGAATTAATGCTTAGCCAGGCTCCTATCACCCAGTGACTGCAGAAAAACTGAAGGCTTCCCAGAAGAAAGCTGCAAAAATGAATCAGGAGCACATGCTGTGACCAGTTTTCATGCCAGACTTGAGTCTAAGCATGTCTCAGAAGGAGCCACAGAACTGCCCAGCTGTGGTTCCCAAAAGGGATGCCCCACCTTGCATTGACTGGTGAAGTTTGAGCCATTTAGTCCTTTCCCTCCAACTTCCAAATCCACTCCTGCAGTGCCAGAAGTGTCAGGAGATTTGTATGATGCAAGCCCCTAACCTGAGGAGAATGAGGGAATTCAGACCTACCCCTCAGTGCTTTGTAGGGAAGGCTGGAACTGGCCACATACTCTGACCTACATTAGCACAACAAAACTGCAAGAGGCAGAAAGCAGATGTAGGAGCAGCAGACCAGCAAAGTCATAACCAGGAAGGAAAAGCTCAAGAAAACAGTCATAGATCTTTAAAAATCTCAGCTGGTGTATCCCCTGACTTCATGACACAGTTGAAAATTACATCGTTGTTGTTCCCTCAGTGCCATGCCATCATGTTCAAAATGCAGTCTGAGACAGGTGGAAAGACCATTTAATGAATCCCAAACACAGGGCGGGAAGGAACCTCCTAAATCAAAATTAATTGCCTGCTATCACAAGCCACATCATCATACAATCTGGCTTATAAATTAATCATATTTCATTTTAATAGCACCTTGGCATCTTTCTCCCATTTCTGTCATCAAACAGCATTTCTGGCATCCCCTTCTCCAAGGATAGAGATCTCCTCAGAGATTTCCAGCCCAGATATCTGCATCTAAGACCAGGTGATATTCACAGCTTGTCCTTGGGCCAATATTTTCCCTTCTCTTAAGCAGGGAAGGGGTTTTGTTTTGTCTGGTGTTCACTTCTTGTAAAGAGCTCGCTCGCTCTCCTACAGCTTCTCTTTGCTGGGCTGAACTCACCGAGCTCTTTGAGTCTGCTCTCAGCAGACATGTTCTCCATCCCATCAGTGACCCTTGCAGCCTTTTCCCACACTTCTTTCATTTGGAATCATATTGCTGGAGCAGGGGCAAGAACAGCATGCAATAATTTAGATGACATGTAGCACTGTCACGTATATAACCTTGGCAGTTTGCTGTGCCTTTTGGAAATGCTTCTGCAGATTCATCAAGCTACTGCTTTTCTTCAGCAGCACACATCACAGTGGTAGCTCCCCCTCGTCCTGTGATCTGCTAATAGTCTTCTTTTTGTTGTCATTACCAATTGATCAGCCCAGATCTTGCAAAAGAAATCCTTATGACTCGTTTTTAAGCATGATGCTTTGTGGCATTAAATAACTTCCCATTTCCATTATCCTCAATCATCACATTTGTTCTTTATGAAGTCAATCTCCTAATAACAATGACTTCATGATTTAATTATGCTGTACCTGCTTTTTTTTTCCAATGTTGTTGTAACAGTTTTTCAAAGGGGGCCTTTAAAGAAACTTCCAATCAAAAGTTTCTACTTTTAGAACATTTTAGAATTCTTCACCTACTTTACATGATTTCTCTTACTTACCTCTGTTCCTTCCTTTACCAAAGCTAGGTATAAATAATTTTAAAAGAATCCTTTATATGAATAATCAAATTCATTCCTTTACATGAATAATCTAACTCATTAGAGAGATGTGGTGTAATTTATCTTTGATAAACTCGGTGTGTGCTATCCAATTTTAAATCAATCTCCAGAAGTTTTTGTTTGTTTATTCCAAATATCTTCTTTACATCCCAATTACTATTAAATCTTAAAAAACAGTTACCTTGGCAAATCTTCACCTCCATGCATTACACTTCTTACACAAAACTTTCATTCTTTGGCTTCTGGCACCATATACAATTTTAGTGGTCTTTAAAAACTTAAAGGGAATTGTAGGAACCATAGTTTCACATGGCCTTTTTTTAAAAGACTTACTCAGGTTTTTCTTTTCCCTCCTTTCTCCCTGCCAACTTTATAATGCTTTCCAAGTTTTCATGTTATTTTGGCTTGACTAAAATTGTATTTTCATACTTTCTATTCTTATTAGGAACTGTATTGCTTCCTTGACAACCCCACCACCATCACCCAGCTCCAACTGGTTTGGCCAAAACTAGATTATCCTCGGTCTCTATCTCATTTACATTAAATACAAGTCCCACTTTCTCTCAGAAACTCATTTTCTTTAAAAATACAGAAAAGGGACAATTTACCATTGATTGGCACTGACTTTTTTTTTCTCAAGTCTAAGATGTCTTGACTGTGGCACTTGTCATGTCACACTTACCAGACAATTCTCCTACCCACAACAAGCCTCTTCTTCTGTTCACTGGCTTCTTTCCTAAATTCTAGTGAATTTTTATCCTTCATAATCCTTCAGATCATTGCCCAGATTAACACCACAAAACTGGGCCTCAAAATCTCCCTTACATGTTTATACCCTCTGGCTCAAGATGCAAATTTCAAACATTTTTAAACCAAAAGTAGAGGTTTCTGAGTTTTACAGTCCAAGTGACTCCAATGAATAGCTCTTTACTTTGATGTCTTTAAATCATTTCTTCAAAACCAGTCTGAGATATACTTCTCTTTAATTTGAAATTAATCAAAGGATGAACCAAGCAAGAGTTTTCTCTGTGAACAGCTCCTTATTACATACTCACTGCTTACCAGAGCATAGGATTGCCTTTTATTTCTTCTGTAGCAACCTGATAAAGAAAACCAGCATTCTCACACTGAATTAATACCTAACACCAATATCACAGTTTTTCACCCATTTTTATGTGGAACATCCAGTCTCTGCACCACCACACAATCTCTCAGTGCTCTGTCAAACCATGTAACAGGGTTTTTCCCTGCCAGCCAACACTTAGCCTGGTGGCACACAGCTCACTGCTGATACTCTTCCATCAGGTCATTGTTGAACTAATAGTGAGGCATTTTAGTTCCAAACCCCCTGTTTTAGCCATTCTGTCATTCTGTGTTACTTCACAGGTTGATTAGCACAGAAAGTCCCCTATCACCTTAATTTCAGTATTTCCTACCCTTTGAGAGCCGTGTTTCAGCCCCCACTGCTGCTTGCCCACCTTGCTTTCAGACTGCAGTGCCTGGTGCCCAGTTCATGCCACGTAGGTCCAGTGAGGCACTGCCTAGCCCATGAACACTTCTGAAGTTCCTCATGTCATTGCCAGTTGTCTAATTGAATTAGACATTTTTCTCAATTACCATGCCACACACCTGATTATTGTTGCCACCACCCTTCTGCCTCTCCTGATTAATGCCCCTAACAAGTGCCACAAGGCTACGCTGAGCTAGTGGAACTGTCATAAATTCTTCTGAAGTTTCATTTTCTTTTAATGATAGATTAGTACACTTTTCATCTCCTTAGTTTCCATTTAAGGGTAATTTTATTTCACACAGTTATCAATAGTTCTTTATATGTATATTAACACACTCAGGTAAGCTGCCATAGTTGTCATAGAAATTTTATTTATATAATTTCCCTTTTATTAAAAGAACTTCTGTAACTGTCACTCTTCTGCTTGAAAAGATGCTATGGCTGATAATGATTAGCTCAGAGTCTGAGCAGTGACACTAATGCAGCCAATCCTCACTCACAGCAATAGGATCAAGATTTAATTCCTGCCAGAGCTGCAGTGAAGCATTGGGATCTACAGCAAGGTTTGGTGTTTGAAATCAAACACATTAGTATGAGTTTAATTGGCATCTGGTGGATCCTAATAATTGTGCAATTAAGTCCACCTTTGCAAATTGTGTTGATATTATGGCTACTACTTAAACAAAAGCCCTGAGTAATCTCTCTTATATACAAGAGATTTGGGAACAAACTGGATCAAAGAATAGGGTACAGAAAAAAAAACCCAAAAATATTTTAGTTATGGACCTTCCCCAATGCAGAATTTAAAAAAGAACAGAATTGTTGAACAATTTTACACCTGTTCCGTATTTGTAGTCTATTACTACATGATAGAAATATTTCACTTGGAATCACATGTTTCTTCTTGGGAAGTGAAAGAAGTATACTTCTAGCAAAGGTTAAGGTTTAGGGTTTTTGAAGAAGTCTTCTTTTTCTGTGATGTTTCATGACCTTTTTACCTTGAAGGACCCCATCAAATGACTCAGGCTGTCAGGACTATGTTAGAAAGTCTGATTCTTCTACAAAAATATAAAAGTAAAGGTAAAAGTTAATTGCAGGCTGCATGCCTTTCAGAAAACTGTTTTATCTCTGGATTAAGAAAAGTCTGATACTTTGGGATTAATGTTTCTGGAGATGGGCAAAGTTGTTAAAAGGAAGTCTCATTAGAAGAACATAGTCCTCTTGCCACTGAACATCTCAAACAAAATAATATAATTGAAACCATCCAGCTTTAAGAGAGAAAATTCTGCAGTATTTACAGCTCTGCTGTGTGACAGGTGTTCATCCTCATGAACAAAACCTACACACAAGAAAGTGATGGGAAGAGACAGTCAGCATCCTCCTTTGTTCTCTACTGATACCTCTCTATTTCTGCCTGACCCAAACAGACATCAAAAAGAAGCTGACAAAAATTATGGTAATATTTGAAAAGTAATCAAAATGAGAATTAAATTGAGGGTAATTAAATCTCTATTGATTATTATATGCACTTTCAAAATCATACAGATATCATCTCACCCACTGCTGATATTCACTTAGAAGTGAGATTGTTTTATAAACAACTGACTGAAACTCTAGAGAGAAGTGGAAAAATACTTGCCCAAAAATAAAATTACTGTAATACAGAAAGAATATAGCTCTGGACTTACAGCTCTAGTCAGCTTTATACTTTCCTTCTTCATATTGCAAAAACCTGAGTGTAAAACTGCTCCCTTTGCAGTACAATCTAAAATACACTCAATCCTGACCATCAGCAGAGGCTGTCTGGTATAACACAGTACATGTAGGAGCAGAAACCAACTGGCAACAGTGAAAAAAAATCAAAACACCAAAGGGTCTGAAATGCTTGCCAAAGCCCTGGTAATACTGACTCAGTGTGGTCATACATGGAGATGTATCCCATCTGCAAGCAATTGCAAGCCTTCCAACCTATTTTATATTTAATGTAGTGTCTCACATCAGCTACACAGCACCAAGGTGCCATGGAGTGAAGCTGCCACTGCAAGTCTGGAGCAAATAAAATATGCTGAAGAAATAAGATTGCTGCCTCCCAAAAATATTTTGTTAAATACCTTGCTGTTCTCTCCCTTCCCAGGCAGCATAAGGGATTATTTTTCAATCAGGAAGAGCCAGGTTCTGTAATGCATTCCTAAAATTCATCCTATTATGCTAAATAGCCAGAAGATTGCTTACACTACCATGTTTAGCACATACTGCTGGCTTTGTTATACCTCAGAAAAGTTTTGCTGTAGTCTGGTCATCAGTGCCTACCACTGCCACTTCCAGGGTACTGACAGATTTTCTGACAATGCTATTCCAGTGTGGCAGCATTGGACTGCAGATACCAAAGTTTGGCTGCTAAAGCAGAGATGTCTTACTTGCTTGTAAGTGATGGTCACAGATGGAAAGGAATTGGCTGTCTCAGACTTTCCTCTATGTGAATCCCCTCTCAGAATCCCAAATCTGAGAGAAGAAACTGCATTCCCTTTATTTTCTATACTCTGCAACTCCTTAAGGATATAAACATTTTCCCTCTCAACAGAAAAACTATGAAATTCTGAGAAAATACTTAGTGCACATATAAAAATAAACTAAAAAGCACTGCTTAAAATAAAAACTTTCTCAAATTATTTCAATCAAATAACATCAAACTTGGCCATATTTGCAAATATAAAAGCTGAGCACAAAGAAGCCCAAACTGATTGAGGACAGCCAACTTTTTTATTGAACATTCATTGCTGTCACCTTATTTTCTATTACTCTTCATCTGAGAATCGTTTGAAAGTTAAAGAAGCTTGGCCCCAATACTGTGATTTATACAAGGATAATATTGGAGTAGTTTTTCACGGACAAATTTTTAAGGAAAATAGAATTCTTTTTTATATGTTGATACAATATTGCAAGAATGATAGGGCAGGACTTAGAAGACTTTTGCAGCAGGCTTAATTTCTACTTTTCATTTAGAAGAATACCTGTAGTGGACAAACAAATGCAGTGCAAACATTCCATCTCTGGAGGGTGTGGGGGCACCATCACAAAACTTTCAGGTAAGAAAAGAGAAAATGCATGAAAGCTTCCTGAGGGTGCTCTCCACAGGAGGTTTTGCTTTAACTCTACAATATTGTACCAAGTGTCATTAGTTATGCTACTCCTTGCAAGTAACTAAAATATGAAAGAACGTCTAAATCATAGAATGTTTTGGGTTGGCCACGCTGGAGCAGATTTCCTGGTGGGACTTGTGACCCCTTGGGGGACTTACATGGGAGCAGGCTGTTCCTGAAGGAATGCATCCTGTGGGACAGTGACCCACACTGCAGCAATTTGTGGAGAACTGCTGCCCATGGGATGGACTCACATTGGAGAAGTTCATGAGGAACTGTGTCCCGTGGGAGGGGACCCCAGGCTGGAGCAAGGGAAGGACTCCTCTTCCTGAGTGAGCAGAGGGAAAAACAATGTGTGATGAACTGACCATGGCCCCCATTCCCTGACTCCCTGTACTGCTGGGGAAGGAGGAATATCCCCATAGAGGACCTTAAAGATCATCTTGTTCCAAACCCCCTGCCATGGGCAGGGACACCTTCCACAGGACCAGGTAGCTCAGAGCCCCATCCAACCTGGCCTGGAACATTTCCAGGGATGGGGCAGCCACAGCTTCTCTGGGCAGCTGTGCCAGGGCATCACCACCCTCACAGTGAAGAATTCTTCCCAATATCTAATCTAACCCTGGCCTCTGTCAGTGTGCAGCCACTCCCCCTTGTAGTGTCATTTCATGCCCTTGTACAAGTCCCTCTCTAGCTGTCTTGTAACCCTGTTAGGCACTGGAAGGCTGCTGGAAGCTATCCCTGAAGCCTTCTCTTCTCCAGGCTGAACAACCCCAATTCTCTCAGCCTGTAAGAGAGGTGCTCCAGCCCTCTCAGCATCTTTGTGTCCTGCTCTGGACAGATCATACTGAAGATTTAGGCTATCACATATTCATACAGTCCAGAATAGCCTCACTGTCCACCTGCATGTACTGATCTGCACATGTGTAAGCAGCTAACACAGCTTTGGCCAAAAGCTTTAGATAAGATGAAAAAAGTCTTCAATAAAAAGAATAGTTTGTGTGATTTTAGATGCTTTCTCTGGCAGTAGTTTTGTCCTTGGTAAAATGCAGTTAGACATTACCATAAACAAAAACATTGATCAGAAAGTTGCATTACAATCCCAGTTAGTATTGTTGCAGACAGTGCTGTTGCAGTAAATTGTTCAAACACAAAATAAACCAAAGGGGATTTTAGGTGTTTTTTATTTTTCCATACTCATGGTATTAGAAAGCTGTTAAATACTTGCAATAGCAGTAGTACCTAGTGTTCAATAGCTCACATACAGCTTAGGCAATTAGAAGCTGTTTTCTTTTGAAAGAATACATTAATATTGGCCAGGACAGCATAAGGATAAGTCATGGTGTTACTTGTGTGAGACTGACTGCGATAAGGAGATTATATGAGCTTGGCAAAGTGATAAGACTCTGTGGATTGAATAATTTCAGAAGCTTGGGAAGACTGGAAGCACTTTTGCTGCACTGAATAGCACAGAATGCACAGATCCCTGAGCCAGGGCTGACCAAGCTACCTGCAGAACCAGGGGCAGAATACTCACACCAGGGTAACGCTATCCCATGACTAATTACCCATTTTTGCAGCTCACTCTAATCGTTCAGAAGAGGGGGTGCATGTGGAATAACAAACATCATCAACAAGCAAGGGAAAATAAATAATAAGAAATAACTATTCTGAAAAGAACCAAACCCAAAACACCTACACTGATCATGCAATAATAATTTATGTGAAATTTTCTCCTGCACACTTGTAACTTTACCTGCTTTATTCAATTTTGTAAACAGAATAAAAGGCTGGTAAGGCAGACACACCAGGATATTATTCTAGAAAGCCACGTACAAATGGCAGAATCAGCATCAGTGATTTGTGACTACTATTGAAGAAATTAGAAATAATTGCAACCTTTCATTACAAAACCTGTCATTTGGTATCTGCAAGCAATTTGGTGTAAAACTAATCTTGACGACTGAGTCACTGCCAAACCTAATAATTTGCTGCATAAACATTAAACCATATAATTGCTCAAGGTGAATGCAAGAATCTATAACATTAACTGTTGCTATATAAAGACCAAACCATGCAGTTCTTGATTCAAAGAAACTGGAACTGTAGGATCAGCCTTTTATTTTTTTCTTTCTCTTTGAACATAATGAGGGTTAATGTAGACTCAAATTTCAGGAAAAAAATCCATCAGTGAAAGACATAATAATATTTCCATTGAGCAAGCTTATTTTGGATTACTCACATGAACTGCTGAATTCACAAGCACTGGGCTCAGGATTCTGCAAATTTATATCTAAACTGCTCCAGCAAAAACAACAACTGTACAATGTGAAGAATGCATTAGCATTTATCACAAATCAGATTAAACCAAACAGATTTTTTCCATGTGTAGACTGTAGATCAAACATCCTTACTACACACAGGTTATGGTTATGCCTGGATTCTACATTGTCCTTCCATTTCTAAATATTTTCCCTTAGCTGAGTTCCTACCCAGTTTGCAATTTAAAAAACCCAAACCCCAACAATATATTTTATACCATAAAATGTAATAGATCTGTTCCTTCATCACCAGAACTTTCACCATTATCTTGTAAACCTGATGTAAAATCATCATTTCTGTCAAGGAAATGATATCAAAAAAGCTTCATTTGCAGTCTATCCTATCTTGCCATCTACCATTGTTATACCCTAATTACTGTATGAATGTATTTTAACACACTGCCATGGATTTGAGCTCAGCTGGACACCAGGACACATACCTTTATGGATATCCTGCTTTTCTGTCAATTCTTTTCCAAGGATTTGGAGAGAAAGGTGGATTGGCAAGGGATTTCAGATGCTCCCAAAACATGTGAAAATAAAGTTCAAGTCACAGCATGGAGCAAAGCATTATTGGAAGAGAAAAAGAAAAACTCTGTCCTGCAATGTGTTGAAAGCTTCCCAAATGGTGAGAGTTATTTCAGAAAGTTTATTTTAGGTAAAAGAAAGCTTTTTCAAGGAAGCGGTAACATAGGATTACACATTACAAAAGGTTGCTTTCCAAAGCAAAGTAGAATTATTTTACTTCTCTTTTCAATATATCCTACTTCTCTAAGACAGAAAGAAAATGTCTGGAAAAGACTAGAAAGTATCACCTGGTTGACAGCCTATGTGAGTACATGTGGGTAGATTTTATTTTTTAGCAAAAATCCAAGCTAGAAACTTGTTTCTTTAAAACATAAAATTATTAAATGAAAAACCTCTCCCACATGTTAAGTACTCGAGTAAAGAATTCACTGGGTTTCCAGAGAACTATAAAGATTCCTCAGAATACTATTTTTTACACATTTCAAGGAGCCTTGCAAAATAAAATGTTAAAAATTCATTCTACCAATTCTACCCTAAATCAAGTAACTGCATCCCAAGGCCCAAATATGGCCTGTGCTCTTTAGCTTTAATCTGACAGGATCTCAGGAGCTAAACAGTTCCTTCCCCTCCTCTCCTACACTTCTGGATGAATAACTGGGAAATTAATTTGACTCTGCTGTTGTGAAGCAAAACTTCCAAGATAAATAGACTGACTTTTTGCAGTTAGCCTAAAAATAAAATGAAATCTAGGATTATTATTATTATTATTATTATTATTATTGTTATAACTCCTACAAACCTCACAGAGACAATAAAAACCAAGCTCTAGTAGCTACAATTAAGAACTAAGTCCCTGGAGGGAAAAGGAGTAATTTTTTACATATTGAAGTTGTCCCTAGATTCAACCAAAGCAAGTAAAATATTTGATTTCTTTCATGCATTTCCAGTGCAAGTGACCTCTGTATACAGCCAGGCACCTACATCAAGTGTAATGTTAGCTCTGTTAATGCAAACAAGTTCTTTATTGATCTGCTGTAGTGAAGACTTGAGCCTACACAGTAAAATAACAAGGGGGAAATCCCTGCATGATTTAAAGAAGGATTTTTTGGTTTGAATTAGTGGTTCTTAGAGCTCACTACCATCAAAAGCTACTTCATTAAATTTTACATAAAAGTGGAAATCTTCAACCATTTTTACATTTATTATGATAGTCAAGTATTCCAAGGTACAAATGACTGAAACAACATAGAAAACAGACAGAAGTTTCACCTTATTAAAGCTATGCAAAGAACAGATTTCCCCTCCTGCACACAGTATGTATGGATGTAACAAACAGGCACAGTGTGGAAAGTCTAGGTCACGTGGGTATCAATAAACCATGGCTTCTTCATGAAACAATAAGAAATACATACAAAGTTAAAAGGGTAAACTTTACAAGGAAGATCAGTAAATGCGAAATCGATTTTGCTCATTTATTCCCCTAATCTTGTCATGCTGTAATTGAGTTTCAAGTTAGATTTTCCCTGCCCCCTCACCTAGAATTTAAGCAAGCAGCATGTTAAATCACTGCAAATGGACTCTGGCTTTCTAGACCCCGAGAGAGTGTGGCTGTTCACTAATGTATATCTAAAAATAGTTTCATTTTGGGCAAAGCTCCTCTTTGTGCTCCTGAACATTAAATGGAGAGCAGATTTTTGATGGCTGATCACCGTGAGGTGAATTTTACTTCAAATTGTGCCCACACTGCAATTCAATGACAGAAATTCAAGTTTTCTTACTTTCATTCTAAACAATGCCATTACCACACTAATTTATTTCATTGTCTAAAGCATGAAAACCTGTAGGGTTTTACATCAGATATTTTCTTAGTTGTTACTAAGTAAAAAGGACTGAACACTAGAGAAAGCTTCTGCATAAGTCTGAAGGATGAGAAATACTTGCAAAGGCAGTATTCTGTACTCAAAATCCTTGCTGTGGTTCCTTCTGCAAAGGTTCTCTCTCACCAACCAACACTGAGCTTCAGTTACCAGTGCCTGGGTGCACAGAAATAGGCTTCCAACTTTGTATGGCACTTGAGAACCTTAAAAAAAAAAAAGAAGAAAAGAAAAAGTAACAACCCCATTTTTTTGCAAGATTATATAGATTAAAATTTTGTGGATAAAGCATACACAAAGCAGAAGTATAGTTATAAAAAAAACCTCAAAATATAGGTTATACAAATGTTAAAGTTACTAAACTCCTAGAAGTTCACTATAATTGCTTCTTTTATATCTGGCATTGCACTTCAACTGCTGAATTCCTTAGCTTCCAAGAGCAGACTTATGGAGATGCTGTACTATTTGATTTGGCACTATTTACAAGTCTTGGTTAGATGATCAAAAATCGAGGGCACAGAAGAGCAGGAAAAGCCTAAAGAAACTGTCTGGGCTGCTGTTGTTACTGCCTCTGTAGGCAGAGAACTTGTAAGCATAGAGTGGTTGTATGATTCACTCTTGTTTAATTTTAGACTGCTTTTTTATGTAGCTTGACAAAATAAACATCAGCATTTCTTCAACAGATATTGATTCATATCCAGATTAACTCTCTTCACTTGCCAACAGGTAGAAATTCTATTTTTTCCTCTTTGCAGTATTTTGGAATTTATGAGTCATGTTGTACATTAACTGAAAACTGAAGACAAAACTGTTACAAAAAGCAGCAAGAAGTAAACAGGACAATTTGAAAGATGCTTAAAAAAATCCCAGATTAAATCATTATTAAAACAGGAAGATTTAAAACATTCTGTGTATAAATATTCAAGGGACATAAAACTGATTTTTGCAACTTTAAGAGGACCCAATAATGAGTTGAGGAGCCCTGAAAAGCTGCCAAGAAAACTGTGTTCATGTGGAATACCAGGGGGACAGAGAGGGGAGGATATCCAAGTCACCCCAGAGGCAGTAGAAGGTTGTCCTAGGATGCCTACACATGGCTGGAAATTCACAGGAAAGCCTTCCATGTAAACAGGAATCCCCAAATATCAATAGAGTCACAAAAAAAGCTTTTACATGCAGTGCTTAACTCATAAGATCAGGCTGTGTGCAGTGACAGGGCCCACAGGAGATGTTAAGAGTCGCTCGCCAAGGCGCTGGTTCCTGCTTGCTGGGGAATGGTGGACACAAAGCCCACGGTGCTGGATGTCTGCCTGCCCCTGCTGCCTGCAGGAGCCCTCCAGAGCCTGCATGGGCAGAGGGCACCTCACTTCTGCTGAGCAGAACTGCCTCCCTCTCTGCTGGAGCAGGGAGGGAAGGAGCAGGCTGATGACTATACCAGGAATTAATGCTCCGAGCAGTTTAACTCCTATTCAGATTTTGACTTGGAGAGCTGCCAGGTTTCCAGGGAAGCAAGTCATACAGAGCAGCTGCTGCCCAGTTATGACTTCTCTCTCCCCAGACTTCCTCCACAAACACAGAGCAGATCCTTGTTGGCGAGCTGGGGCTTTTTAAGGCCCCCAGAGCCAAGAGAGGGCTGGAGCTCCTCGCTTGCCTATAGCTTTGGCTGTTTGTCCTCCCCAACTCTGCACTGCAAGTGGAGAAAAGCAGATTGTGCTCTGTGCAGCATGGCAGTGCTGGGTGATGCCCTTAGGAGAAAGGGCAGTGGGGATGAAACACAAAATAAACATTCCCAGTTTGTGCACAGCCCTTTCTGGTTCAACAGTGAGGAGTCAGATGACTGAACCTATAGTCCAGGCCCCAGCAGACAGAGCCACGCTTTGTAAACGGCATCACGCTCGGCTACAAAGCTCAGTATGACTGTTGTGCATAAGAAATTAATCCTTACAGAGGATTACATAAAAGCCATCCCACAGTCTTCCTCCTTTTTCAAGATTTTGAGATTACTTTCCCTTTCTTCCTCATCTGCCACTCCTGCATGCACCATGCTTGGGGACAGACATGTACCTTAGCCAGCATGAATGCAGAAAAAGTCCCTTCTTCTGAACAATGCTTTCATCTCCTTATTCCAAGACTTTTAAAGTCTTTTATGGTCAACTCTGCTCAGATTTCTCATATTACAAAAAGTGTAGCAAAGCTCCTCAAAGTCAGATGTTTTGTCTCACATCCCTTTTGAAAGAGAGCCTGAAGGCTCTACTGCTAAATACACTACTTGCATATGTACCTGTACAAGTGCATTAAACTGAAGGTCTCTGTTTCTAAGTTAAATGTCCAAGTGTTTTACTGTACTACTTTGACAGGTATTCTTGTGACAGTTCAAAACCAGAAGCATTCCCTACAGAGAAATATTTTTTACTGATTTCCTTCAAACTTCTTGCAGAGTGCACTGTCTGATCACTGGGTTGTTGTTCTAAAGCAGAACTACCCAAGTGAGCAGCATCCAAGAGTGATGCATGCCTGTATAGTTGTATTAGACAAAAAAAAAAAAAATTCACCTAGTGGCCAAATTCCAGTTGCAGTTATGGTCCCTTAATGAAATGACATCTTAATGGAACTGACCTAGTTATACATTAAGACAACTGTACCAAAAATATTACATGGATGGAAACATATTCTTTGCCATTTAAGCTGCAATTTGCAATATTGATTTTAACCCCAGATGAGACCTTGATCTAACTAAGTGCACTGTGAATCCAAAAATCCTGACCTCCAGACCAAACATTTGTTCTTTTTTATAAATGCAAGCAGACTGCCCCACGTTTGGGTGATGGATGTGACCCAAATCTCTCAGTTAACACTCTGGTTCAAAGAGTAATCCTGCTGCATGCAGCTTTCTTTTGGTATGAAAACTACACCAGAATGCTCACCCACACAAAGTAATGACTCCAAGTTCTCAGAGACACCAACAATCACTGGGGTATTTTCATGAGAAATAGGGGAAAAAGCAAACCCAAAAGTTGTAGTTTGCAAAGAGAAAAAGTAATCTTTGATTCCTTTATACCAGAGAAAATTAAGGGGAAAAGAGTGATTTAATCTTCTCTTAGAACGGACAGAACTGTTCAGCCTCCCATCACAAGACCCTCCTGCCCTGATGGAGGCATTCTTGAAAGATTTGTTCATTGCAACTAGAAGCACAGGAAACCTCCAGAGATTTATAATACCTGTCTGCTGCTTCTCCCTATAGTAAGTGGTACCTAGACTTTCCACAGGTATTTAGGTGCTTATTTTCTACTGGCTTAACTGGGCACCTAAATGCCTTTACACTTATTTCTGCCTCACCACCCCTCTTTCTCCCAGTAGATGAAGGTAATACTATCTCCCTGCTTCAAAGATGGTTAATGAGAACGAACTACTAATGTCAGTGAGTCACTTCAAATTATATATGGTCACCTAAACCATTTTGAGGACTTGGGACTCAGTCTCAAATCACAGACACAGAGCAGCCCCATAGAGTGGTGTAGGCTTACTACCTGCAGTGAATGAGATTTTGAAAAGTAATTTAATCACAACAGGATTTGAGGGGGGCAGAGAAAGGAATAGAGGAGACAGCTTCTCTAATTCTTCTCTCTGCCTTTCAAAGAATCTCTTTAAGGAATTATTAGACTTTATATGACTGAACTACACCCTCTTTACAAAGTTGACTGCACATCTAAACCATGGAACAAATCAAATATAGCAGACCCTTTTAATCCAGGAGAGCCTCTCTACGTGACCAGGAAGACAGACTCCCTTTAAACTGATCTATTTAGTTGGATAGGCAATTATAAATGTTCATCTCTCTTCCCTTCTCGCAGACATGAAGGGAGCAGCACTGTCTCAGGACTCATACTCTGGACATCACTTTACATTAAATCATTAGAAAGTAACAGCAGATAAGAAGAGCAACAGGAAGCAGAGGCAAGTATTCTGCAGTACTATAGTTACTATAAAATTCAACTTTAAATAAGGAAATCCATTAAAAAAATCAACCCAAACAATCCAAAATATAATCCAGCTCCTATTTACTAGAGTTTCAGCTGATTTACTTGAATGGAACCAGCATGGTCTGCTTGGAACTGGGATTAAGACTAGAGTTGCTCACTTGCCAATACTTCTGATTTGTAATTGAAAATAAAAAATATCACAACTGCAGAAAACTTAAGAGCATTATCCAGATTGTTAACAACTGTAGAAGACATGAAATTAATTTATTCAATGTCCCCAGACTTTACTGAACTGCAGCAAATTTAACATAAATTTTCAAAATGTCAAACAGGAAAGACCACAGTCATGTCTGACTTAGTATGTGACCTTTGATCGGTCATTTTCCTCTTGGCCCATAATTTCTGTGTTGTGTTTACTTACACATTAGAGTGTTGCATGGAATTAATATTGGTTAAATTACTTCAGTGCTGCAAGGAGCTCAACACTTACTGTGGTTGGGAGTCTGATCTCAGGAGATGGGGCTAGAAAAGAAAATAACTTATCTTTACCACTACAAAAGACAGTAAGAGTGAAAAATTCTAAACGCTTCAACTATGTTTGCATGCCTCAGTCAGTCTTCAGGGTAAGATTTTGGAACAAAGACTTAAGATTATTATTTAGTAAGCGATTTCAAAATGCTCAAGAAAGACAAAGAGAATACTACTAAAGAAAAAAGAGGCGGAGAAAAATTACTTTCTAATAGGAAAAAGAAGTGTGCTCTTCCCACAGTAGTTCTCCCTACTCTATGACAGTTCATTTTATGGGTACATAATGGTTTTATTTTTGAACAGGATAACATGGAAGTTCTTGGGAAGGTACTGCTTCATGATTATTATATAAATATTTCAGTGGTGCAGGTAAGATCAGAGAATTCTGAATTTTGCTAACAGAAAACATAGCTTTCTGCCATGCCAACTCATGCCAACTTCCAGCTCATGCTGAGATGGCAATCAAGAAGCTTTGAAAAGATCTAAAACTTCATCAACTATATAAGCAATCACAAAGAACCCAGCAAACCCTTCTCCCAGAACTCTGTGAGAGGAAACAGAAAAAAAAATACACCACAGTGTACATCAGCCATTGCAGAAGCACATATTACTTTTGCCCTTCAGATCAGCACTGTGTAAGTCATGAATGATACATTGGAATCGTTCCCTTTCCTCAAAACTTCTGTATGGAAGGAAAGAGTTGAGTGTGCAGCAAAGCAGAAATATGTGTACCTTGATGTCATGTCATATTCTAAGCAAGTATTGTTTTAAATCATTTTACTAACACAACAGATTATTTCTTATTACATCTCTTTTTCCACCCATAGGCTGAGGGTCCTGTGAGGCACTGACAGGACCTTTTTGGACAGCATCCAAACTGTCTCCCTCAAAATCGGGATATTTACTTAGTGAGAATTAATGCAATTATAATAAAATACAGCAAATAACTGAGATGCTCTGGTTTGATTTAACAATGAGCTGCAGTGAAACTCTGAGACAAATGATAATGCCAAAGGAAGAATTCTTCACTGTTGTCAAGTGTTCGGAAAGTGTTAACATGGTTCATTCATTTTCAGCTGCAATACCATGTTGAAAACATACTTTTGCTGCTCTGCAGTTGATTGATGTACATTACTCATATCAGGCTAATGGCACTTTATTTTCCAACAGTAGCAAGTAATGAGTGACCTTGAGTGCATATTGTTTTGCTGAGAGGTTTTGTTGCTCCCTGTACTCTCTGAGCACCCCCAAGGAAATGAGGGCCCCGTATTGGTGTTTTTCAGCAAACCTCATTTCTTTCATGGCTTTCTGTAAAAGAATTTGATACAGGGATAGAAGCTAACCTAAGTGAGTAAATGAAATATTGATCCACACTACTCTGGCCTTGCCTTCACCTTGTCCCAGGGCTGTGAGTTACTGACTTTTCCGTTTTGGCTGTAATAGGAATTATTACAACAGGCCTGTGCGAGTAATTACTTGGCATGGCAAAAAGGAGGGTCCATCATATATTTCTGTAGAGACGTTAGTTTCCATCAGGCCAGCAGTCTGCTTTTTTGGCCCTGTCTTTCCTACTCTTGATTCAATTCCTTTAACCATCATTAATCAAGTTCCTTGTCAGTAGAAGTTTATCAAAAGTATTAAGTGAGCAAGGTTGCCTGGCCTCCTTAAAAAAAAAAAAAGAAAAAAAAAGAAGTCAAGAGAAAGAAGCACCAATGCAGGGCAGTAAATTTCAGAATATGGAACGCTGGTTCCATGATATATATGAGTGTCTCTTCAACTGGAATGAGCAGTTTGTTTTAATGATAGATATTGTAGTTTGAGCCGTGATGGAATCCTTCTCGAGTTTATATGCCACAGACTATCATTTATGAGAGACCATGTGTTTCTAAATGGTGAAGGTCATGGCTGATGGCAAAAGTAAAAGCAGTGGTGATTCATTAAAAATAGTTAATAGGACCTGCTGTTGACAGGGATAAATAGCAACACCCTGCATTTGCAACCTACAAGCAACTAGTTTAGGCAATGCTTCTTCTGTGTTTGCACCACCCCCAACTGCCCGGCAGCTGTGAACATACACGGAGACATCAGCAAGATTGCTTCCACCCTGCTAATAACAGATGCACGATGGGTTTCCAGTGTGAATGACTTCTCTGGATACAGATTTTCCAACCAGCAGTTTTGTCAGACTGACTAAACATGCAGCTCACAGTGATTTGTTAGCTAATAATCAAGTTTACGCTGTACACTGAATTCTTAGGGACCAAACACATTTGCTAACTACCCTGCTGGGATCCCATCCTTCAGTCTGAGCACCAGCTGAGGTCCCAGGTGAGCCCATGTGACATCAGTGGAAGCTTTGCTGCATAAAGGACACTAAAACGGGACCTCACAGCCTTGGAATGACTAAAATACTAATGATCTCTATTGTATCCTCAATCAGAAAAATGCAATTTCCTTAAGGTATTTTTGTGCTATTCAGAAAATGAACTCTCAAAATTCAGCTCGAAAGAAAATATTTTAACTGGTTGTTGTGATGCTGCTGTTCCTTTTTTTGTTTCTACTTCATTTTTAAAATGCAAACACACAACAATCATCATTAAAACACAGATGTACTCCACTTAGCAAAGCTACAAATATAATTTGCCACACATATTTGGGGCTGCACTTTAAAAACAGAGTTTGGTGAATGTTCTCTCATGGACACAACTCTACAGTACCTGCCAATGATAGCCTATGGATTGCCTATGGTTTTGTCTGGCTGGTTGTTAAATACAGAAGGAAACTATTAATATATAGTCACTGACTTTAGAGAACAGCTAATTTATAGTCATTGTTTCCAGACTAAAATACTGGAGAGGAGGTTCACATTTAATTTCTGATCCTCCTTTGCCAACCTGTTCTGTCCCTCTTGGGGCATTTCCCTACATAACACATTAAAACACATTAAAGTGAGCTATTATCATTTATTATAGGAGAAAATTTTGTTGCTCATTCAGCTCAAGTAATTTCCTCCTCAAGTGAGCTTTGTCTCAACTATTTAGAGAGTTCCATTTCTTAGCTGCTCTTGAAGCACCATCAATTAATGACTTCCCTAGGAGTGGATCATGCCCTGCTTGAGTAGCCACTGGAACGGTGCAAATAACAGCAGCAAAGGAAAAAAATAAAAAAGGAAAAAGAAAGAAAAAAAATTAAATCTTCTGGTTAATTAAAAATAGTAACAAAGAAAGGAAATGAAAGTGAATCCATTAAGGCTTGGTTAATTCTGCCATTTCCAGTCCTTTCTTTGTCACATTATACATATTCTTTGCAGCTGCCTAGATCAGAGCTGAAATCCTGTAATTACAGAAGCTCCCTGACTTTCTTTCCTCTTCCTTTAATGCAGAAAAAGAAGGTTAATTTTTCCTTACTCGATTGCTGAATACAAATGCTTTTTTAAGCAAGCTAGGAAATGGGTCCATGTTGCCTAGCTGATAACCTTTCTTTAAATGTAGTTTGTCTCAAATGTTTTTACCTTTTTTAGGCACTGATTAAATGCTACTTCCCTTGGCCAATCATCTGCAGAAACACCACAGACTCTAAATTAGATAGGCATACAGTGAAAAGTATTTGATTACTAAGTAGAAAGGTAAATGAGATATCTGTTGTGATTATTTTAATGCTTATCTTCAATACTTCTATAAAAGGATCAGTTACCCTAATACAGTCATCTTGAGAAAGACAGTCTGCAGTGGTTACAAATTGACATTTTATGGAGAAAATAAGACTGTTCCTAACCTATTGCACTGATATTATATTTTGTTAATATTTTATGAAATAGAAGTCCTCCCATTAAGGGTGGCAAATTGCTTTATAATTATAGCACTTCGCACACTAGAATGACTACTTCATTTTATGGAAAAAAGCTCCAAATACAATTTCATTATCATCCAATGTCTTTTCAGCCTGCTAAGGGTTTCAGCAGAAAGCACTGTCATATGCATCTCCAATATCTCCTTTTTCAAATATTAGTTCAATTTAAAGAAAAGAAAATTATTACTCCTGTTCCATTCTGCTCTCTGTTAATGAAATAGTTGTGTACAGTGAACATTTGTACCTAGATCTAGATGAGTCAAATGAACAAAGTGAACAACTATAAAATATGGAACTTTTTACTTCTGCATTCAAAGGTTGATTTATATCAGCCTGAGCACTGAGTTAACTCAAGTGGTTTAGAAACAGATTTAGTTAAATCTGTGCAAGTCCCTGGTGCAGTCTATCTTAAATCAGTTTAAGAGAAACTTAAATCAATTTAGCCTGATGTGGTTTATAGATCTGAATTGGTTTCTAGACCAATTTAGTTAAAAGAGGTATCCAGGTTGTAATCAGACACTCTCCCAGTCAATCACTCTGATCTCAATCTGAATCAGCACACTTTTGCAGTTCTCACGAGAGCAAAATTGCATCACCAAGAATTTTTTTTCATTCTTTTCATCTCTGATCTTTGAAGCTTTTGATAGAACCATTAAAGCCTTCTGCTGGAAAGCATCAATGGTCTGGCATAGGTACAGTGTTGTCTCCTGCCTGAACAGCCCAGTGACACTTTTGGTGTCTAGGCCTGTAAGCTCAAAGGTTATTTGATTTCCACTGGGGTGATTTGCTTGTCTGCTAGAAGATCATCACTGCAGCACTGTCAATACTGAAATATTAAATCTGTACTGCAAATGAAAACTGAACTGATGTGTAACTGGGAAATGTTGTCAGTAAAATATTCTGATTCTAGAAGCATTAATTCTAAAATACCTTAATTTAATCAGCCATGATGCAGAAACAGCTATCAATCATAACTAACAAACAAAGCTCCTCCCCCCTCAACTGTAAGAACTTCTTGGAATGATCTCTAGAGAAAATATCAACTCCATACAAACAAATCAAGAGTAAAGCAGAAAATCACCCCAAACTCAACCACAAACAGAGATGCTTTGAACATCAATAAGCCTGAAATTTAGCCTTTAGATACAGAAGATTTAAGCCAACTTAAATGTTAAAGTGGGAAGAGATTGTCCTGACATAAGCCAAGACTATCCTGACATGTCCAAGACTTAGGGATCAAGAAACTCCAATTCTTTAGTACTGTGAACCTTTCCCTAACACCACATAATGTATAAACCCCTCTATATACTAGGTTTCGTTTGCTTTTGGTTTGCTGGGATTTTTTCCCTCTACACACATAGATTTACTAATCTATTTTTATGTTTTCTTTTCTTTTCTTTTGTCTTTTCCCCCCTTTTTTGATAAGTGCCACAAGATCTTGTCCTACAGTTTCTGATTTTACAGTTTCAATTGCTAACCAGTGAACTTCAGTGCTTGAGGAAGGTGCAGGATGCATCTTCTGCATCTGCAGGATAAATGTAATTTCCTCCACATATGAAGCATTGTCCCTGCACCACGTATGTTTAATAAAGTCTGGTATTTACTTGCCAAGAAGATACAAAAATAAGTTGCCTTTAACTCTTCCACTACAATTATGTTTTATGAATTTCTGCCCTTCAGAGATAGCTCACTGCACTGAAATACTTGGTAAATTTAAAAAAGTAAATTCTCCCTGTGGCACAACTTGTATGCCCAGACACAGAAGTAAAAATGTCACTATTTCTGTTAGGAAAATTGGTCTAGCTAATGGATTTTAATTTAAATATACTTCTGAGTTAAAAAATATTAAAACCAACAGAACTCTAAACTCTGGACTAAGGACATTAAAACCCAGGCATACCTTTCTATTCACTTCTGTCTCTCTCTGCAGATAAAATACAATTTGGGCTTTCTTTCAAAATAAGCAACCAGTATATTGCTCAGTCAGGATTTTATGAGGTTATTCTTCTGTGATAACAATTCTATTATTATATAGTCACCCAAAGCCAGAAATAAAAAATACTCTGGGCTGAAATTATTCATGTTCTTTTTTTTGCCTAACATAGTTTGGCATGATGCTGTTGGGCTCTGTTTTATGGGGACTTTACAGCAAAATCTGAGAGATGTCAGAAGGACAACCAAGACACTGAGCTGGCAGATGAAGCTGAGGCAGCACACAGAGAGGTGTCTGAAACTTGCCTTTGTGAGTGCTTCAAGAGAGATATGAAGGTCTTGCTTATTTTGAATTGTTTGTTACTGTCAGGGACAGATTCCAGTGGGTTTTTTGATATTTGCTAGTACCTCAGGATCCCTGCACTCTGAAAATGGAAAGGATTAGTGATGGAAAATGTCCTTACCCACCTAGATTATTAGAATGTAAGCCAAAGATCAAGTATTATTTTGGTTTAATTATACCCCCACACAAGACACTTCCACATCTCATTCTTTGTTGCATTTACAGACTGGAACACGAATGGCTTCAGATTTCAGTTATAGTGTGGAGGAAGAGAAGGGTTTGAGCCACCATGGTGATAGCTGAAAAGATAAAGAGGGAGGAGAGGTTTGTTCCAGTGTTGTTCCAGCCTGCAGCCCCCCTTCTTAAATGGTATCTGGCTCTGGGATGATATCACTTGAGTGTAAACCCAGACCTTTCCCTGATTCCAAAATTCTATTACATACTACAATTTTTACACATTAGGACCCTTAGATTATTTCTGCACTGGATCTGTACCAATATAAGCACTGGCAAAAATTCAAAACATTTTTCAGGGAATGATTAATTGTATAAGTGTTCTGAGATGGACGACAAATATTCACTGATTTGAACAACCCCCTCGGGCTCTTGTTAGCTAAGATGACTTTGCAAAAGCTTATAGAACATTTTGACTGATTTCAAACAAAAATCAGTCAAAAAATATAGGGTGCATACATTCCAGCCAACAGTCCCCCTCCAGTATAGATCAACTGATGCCTGTTCCTTTCCTGATTTTGTTTGTCTTTTTATTTTCATTCTAATGACATAGCTTTTGCTGCTATAAACAAAATGCATATTGAAATACAGCATATTATATTTCCCAGTGCCTTTCAATGGGACAGTATTTCAACAAACTGTCAAAATAGCTAAAAACTGCTACTATTGAGTCTCCTGCTTCCAGCAGAACAAAGAATAGGAGCAGCTCATCTCACTTAAATCAAAGGCTTACCTTACCTTAATGTTCTGTGCTGGTTATAGCCCATTACAAAAAAAATATGCACCACTTTAAAGATTGTTTTGGGAAAACAGATAGAGAGATAGAGAGAGAGAGAGAGAGAGAGAGAGAGAGAGAGAGATAGAGAGATAGATAGATAGATAGATAGATAGATAGATAGATAGATACTGCCACAATCTAAAGTAAATATTTGTACTTTCTGGTAACGAACAGTGTATCAGAGCCTACAGGCTTTTCCTCCCTCTTTTGTTTCCTGTTCTCATTAAAATATTTTAAATGAAAATGTCATTGATATGTCACATTATTTCACCCACATTCAACTCTCAGATGCTCATTACTCTTATTCTTCAGACAAATGTTGGTCTAAGAAAAAAAAGCCCTTTTCCGCTTAGGAGAAGAAGGATATAATAAAAAAAATATAAACTAACTCATCAGCAAACCCCATTCAATTCAGAATATTGTTTCAAGTGTTCTAGTATTCATTTAATACCCTAAAATCGCAACATTCACTTAATTGTAAGCACTATCTGAAATTTTCTTCAGTATGTATTTGTATGTGGAAAGCAACCTTTATTTAATACACTGAACAAGACCATGGAATTCTAAAACCAAAGGGTTAGAAATGAGAGAAAATCTGATTAGAGAGAGATGCAGAAAAACATAGACTCATAGAACTAAAGTACATGAAATCAAAGGCCTGGAAATTTAATGCTGCTAGCCAGTGCTCTCAACCCGACTGTTTAATTAATGTTTTTCCAATCATCATTATTTCTAGATGAATCTCCACAGCAATTATTAATCCCTAGATAAATTATTAGCACACACCCGTACATATTCATTATAATCGAGAGAGTCACACAATTGAGAACTGAAAGCACAAAAGGACAAATACCAGAACCAGGTTGAATTTTTGGAACTCTAAGGCTTTGTATGCAAACTTCATCAGGCAGAGAAAACCCAACTAAGCCCTGAAACACATATGAAACAATATGAAACTTGCTTCTGCCACCTGCAAGTAAGGATGCCTAACTGTACAATTGAAATGCAAAATGTTTGAGGTGTTTTAGGGTGGCCCACTCAGCAAGAAGATTTAATCACAGCAATGACTTGCAGGCTTTTTGTGTCATTTTTCAGACACTGGAAAGACTTCTGGAACCATTAGTGGACAAATTTATTAGAGAAAAAACTTCCACAATTGGAGACTAAAGTTTTATCGCCTTAGTTCTAACTTACCCACATTTATAAAGGCTATTGACTTCAAAAAGCACAGTAAATGCAGCTGAATCTTTGAGTTCACCCATCATGACCACATGTGTGGGTCCTGTCCTAACATGCACACTTCTGGGGAGACAGTCCTCTGTTTTATTTTGGTCAGGAACTCATTTCTGACATGTGCCTGTTGGGAAAGAAGGGGCAAGAAAATAATCTCTTTTCTGACAATAATATTCACAGTAAGAAAAATATTCAAAGGCTGCCTTAAAATTGGCAGGTTATTTAAATTATTGCTCCTGTAAGTTTAGATAAAGTCAGATACAGCTTTTGAAGTCTGTAAATTGAACCCTTTATTTTCAGAGGCTTTTGGGTCATGCCATGACCCAAACCAAAATAAAGGTGTAGGTAATTATGAAACAGAAACTTCAAATCAGATTCCATCTTTCTGATCCACAAAGCCCATTTTTTTCCCTAGTGCTTTCCTTTAAGCCAAGTAATTAGTGCTTTATGAGAGATCCTAATAGTAAAACTGAAGCTCCATCTGTGACTCTTTATACAAACTGCATTCCTCATCATGTATTACTAGTGGTGCAAAAGAGAAAGATGTCTATTGCTGTATTTTCTTGGAGTGATGCTTTTTTGTTGTTGTTTACAGAAGAAAGAAGTGTTGCCAAAATAGTGATTTCAGAAATAGCTGTAAATTGCCACCAAAACTAAAGTAAAAAAAGCATTTTTTCACAATATATATTTAAATACTAATTTTTCAGGCTTTCCCTTAAAATCTCTTTAAGACAGGTAAATAATATTTCTGTTATGAAGGAGGTAGAATGCCTACAGAAACAAATACACAGAGAAAGGAAACCTTCCTTTTCCCTCTCTAACAGTTTTCTGAAGCTTGATTTTGAAACATTGGAGAAAACCAAAAAGAAACTTTTAGCTGAAATAATGTCGTATTACAACAAATAAAAGGTTTTTATAAGCCTTGAATGCAATGGCAAACACGCAAGCCAGGGCAGAAGAGTGGAGGAAGTTTCCCAAGCCTGAGGCTGTGCTGGCAGGGCTGGCAGAGCAGTGTCCCCTCTCTCCACCCCAAAGAGCAGGGTCTTTGTCTCCTCTGCTTCCTGGAGGCAGAGTAACCAGTGCCATGCTCAGTGCAAGAGCAGCACCACCAAAATCTGTGTGAGCACAAGGGGATGCTCAGCCTGGCAGCCACTTGAGCCAGCCCAACTTCCAACAGCTATGAACTGTAAAACTACATCCCTGAGCCTTACAGGTTTTAGTTGCAGAGGTTATCATATACAGCTTGACTGGTGCTATCCTGCTTCTCAGACTATGTATGCAAGCCAACTTTTAGAAGTTGTCACAGACATATCCAGACAAGTTTCAAACACCTTGATGTTAATGCAGGAATACAGCTCGAGTTCCTTACAACAGTTTACCTGTTCATTTGCAGTTTGGATGTAAAGCCAAAGTGTTGTTAATTCACATTATCCTACCCATAGCTGTAATTAATGCCAGTATGGCAGATATTTTCATACCCCAAGAATTTGTTTGGTATCCACATGAGCATGTCCACAAACATCTTGCTGCCAATTCTTGTAGCTTCAGAAGCAAACCAGTCACCTTCCCACAAATACACTCTAACACCAATAAAGCTTTCATTAGCTACACTTCCTCCTACATAGGGGGGGTATTTTTACTTGGAGCCAGCTTTTTTAGGCACCAAGTAAAAATACCCCTCTATGTAGGAGGAAGTGCAGTTTGGTTTTAAATCCAGAGAATCTCTGTCACAGATAAATAAACATATAGTTTCAAAATAATATCTTCCTAGCTATATTCTCTAAAGAGTTTTAAATGACTAAACAGAAATTAGGTTTTGGCATGTAAAAGGCTGCTGTAAGTACTTCCCCATGGCTCCATCTCCATTTTGGCCCCCACACGGACTTTGCCCTTCCCAGAAGAAGGCTAAGACTTTAACACACCACCGCAGACAAATTACACTATTTTTGACTGAAATCAGACTTGAATTCAAATGATTTTTAACAAAAGACATCCCAAAGAGGCACAGTGCTCCCAAAGCACTCTCCAGGTGTGCTAAGCCAGCGAGGAGTGACGAGGATGTGGGGGCTGCCTTGGTGGCAGGCTGGGACCAGTACCCTGGCCCTGGAAAAGGCGAGCTCCCTCCATTTCCACAGAGCCACAGAAAGTGGCTGTGTCCCCAACACAGGCAAAAGCATCTGCTGACTGAAAAACAGAGACGGGGCAGAGCCAACCTCACTATGCACAGCTACGGGGAGGAAGATGCAGCCATGCTCTTCCTCGTCCCTCTGTGCACCGGGGACGTGCGGCGGGCCCCCCGCCTGCCATCACACAGCCCAGACGCCACTTCAGGGACCCATCCTGCTCGGGCACGGCCGAGCCACTGCTGCCCCTTGGCTTGGAGCCACTGCAGCAGCCTGGCCTGGCACATCCTGGTCACTGCAGCAGCCTGGCCTGGCACATCTGGGTCACTGCAGCAGCCTGGCCTGGCACATCCTGGTCACTGCAGCAGCCTGGCCTGGCACATCTGGCACATCTGTTCTTCCTGCCACGCTCAGGAATGTGCCCACCCAGGGGCAGCTGCAGGCCGTGCACAGGGAGCAGCTGGGACCAGCACTGTGGCTCTGGGGCATTTCCCCTGCTTTGCCTCATTTCTGTACAGGCCTGGCACAGCTCAGCTCACATGAGCCCCCTCCCCACTGCGGGCATTGCTTAGGGAAGGACCCTCTCCATGGCACCTCCAAGGCAGGTGCTGGGCAGGAGCTTCCTGCGCCCCAGAGAAGGTCCCCAGGTGGAGGCTGCAGCCTCGGAGCTGTGACAAGTCCCCAGATGTTGCAGTACATTTTGTATTGCCACCTTTTTGATGTGTCTGAGCTCAGACATTGAATGGGGCGCACAAATGGTTATTTTTCAGCATCGTACTCCAGACTCCTCAGAAGGCTGCTCATACATCATGCAGTATAAAAGCTAATACAATTCCAGGAGCTGTAGTACATGGCCAAGGTCAGGGACATTTTCTCTGCACTCGCACTTTCTGAGCACTTAACAAAAGCTTGCCTTAAACAAAAGGTTTGTTATGATAAAGACGAAACAGCCCACAATCCTGAGGAGCAATGGGACTGTATTTATTGTTTTAACCTCTGCAGGCAATGAGAGCAAAGACTGCAGAAATCCAAGGTAATGCACAATTAAGGGGCTAATTTGCGTGATTATTTATCACTATTTCTCACACATATCAAGTGCTACTTACAAATGGCCTGCTAAATACCTATTTGTAAATAGAGATACAGGATTTGTGCATAGCAGATACCCTGCCTAGTTTGACTGCAGGGCGAAAATCCCAAAGCACTAGGAAATAATGAATGTGTGGAAACCAGAATGCAAGTATTTAAATAATTCAGAACTACAGTATTCAAACCCCAAATTTTGCTTTATAAATTCTGAAAAAATACACCCAGTTCAAAGGTCTTCTATTAAAATGAAGGAAAAGAAAAACCTTGAAATTACAAATCTTCTATTCCCAAATAATACTATTTTAAAGTAAATGTCCACAAATGTATTACTTACATTACTTTAATATTGATAATGACTGTTACAATACATTAAAAAAATGCTACTTGAGAAAAAGTGGAACATAATTAAATGGAATATTAACAATACCAGCATGGGTTTGGGGCATCTGAATGTTACCCTTCCTCATGAAATAAATTAAAAAATAAATAAATAATACATACAGTACTTTGCTCACACTGTAATTTGTCAACTGTTGAGGAAATTGGCATGTCTTTTCTGCTGATTTATTGGTTAATCCCAACAATTCACTGCAGAAAAGGCCAACAATGAATTACAATGCAAGGAAAAATTAAGCAGCACATTTAAAAAGTGTTTAACTACACAGCCCTTAAAGCAAATTTGAAAGTTCTCATATACCTAGCTAAAATATTTTGGGTGCTACAGTAGACAATATTTTCTTTCTCTTTTATGTGTTATATCCTCTATAGTAGCTTTGCTACTATTGATTTCAAATATGTTTGAAAAATATACACCCCTTGGGTTACCAAAATATAAAACATGAAGGGATGCTGGATCTATTATGTTGATTTTCTAGGTACTAGGACTCTGGGTATTTCAATGCATCAACTAAACAAATTATTTAATTTAAAACAATATCTCTTCCAGCTTATTTTCCCATAAAATAACCTGCCTGCCTTTAAATTACTATTCATTTAATGCAAGTTCCTAGGGAAGAGTAATAGATATCAGAGGTATAGAGTTCCTTGAACTCTGAGGGGAGTCAAGTGAGGCACCAGGAAAGGCAAGACTCCAGGTCTCCCTTTCCCTGTCACTCCTACATGCACACACAGCCTCCAGCCAGGGCTGAGCTGGCAGTTTGATACTGGTTTTCCCATTGTGTTCCTAGCTTCAGCTGATATGTGCAAAATATTGGCAATCAGACTTCGCTTTCTCTTAGGCTTTTCCATACAAGAAATGGAAAATAAGGAACACCTTCAGCTGAGGTAATAGAAGCCATGCAAATTAAACCCCACTTGCTGCTTTGGGACAGAATTCAAAGCCTAACTATAGTCAATGGGAGTCTTGAAAAAGTACAGCAGGTTTGGAGCAAACACTTTTAGAAGGCAAACCTACACTGCATGCTACAGAATTGTGCAGAAAAATACCAGAGGCAGCTAACAGTTCATATCTGGTTTCTACCCTCAGCTTCCACTCTTTTTTTAGGTAAGACTTTTGAAGAGAACATTGGGCTTCATTTAGGTCTTCTGTCTCCTGGTGCTTCTTTTTGAGAGCTGTGCCAGATTCTCAATAAATAGTTTTCAACCTGAATTTATTCAATGCAAAATTATGCCCATTTGTTCTCCCACCAGATCTGCATCAGCTTAACTATTGTTTTAGGGGTACACAATGAACATGATTGTTTATGGGTTGCATCCCTTAATTTTGGCCCTAAATTATCTTTGTTCTAACTCTGTCCAATGCTCTGTAATTAGGTACTTGATTGCACATTTCTTTGGAATTTCTTTAAACTAAGATGCAGAGCACTTTTCAATTCCATGAACTCAATTCCCTAAACTCTTCAGAGCAGTTCATTTCATTGATCCATCCTTAACTGATATATTTCTAAATTCCTCCCTTCTGACATTACTTTGATGTTCATGCACCTTCTTCCATGTAATTTAAACTGAATCACTTGTGATCACTTCTTTCAAACTTATCACCTCCACATTCCCCATAAGTCGCTACATTTAAATCTGAAGTATCATCATGTGGTTGGTTCCACACAGCACATGCAAAAACAGATTTTGCCACCTTGAGAATAAGCATAAAATGCTTTCCAGGACATAATTCACTGCTTCTGTGTATTTTAAGGCACAAAGCATCACCTTTATTCTGCTACTAAAAGTAAGCAAGCAAATCTTGTCTTTGCCATGGCCACCCACTCTTGGAGGAGTGAACTCATCAGAATTTAGTGAAGAGCAGTAGCCTGCTCAGCAGTGAGAGGTGAGCTCCAGGTGACCTTGCCTGGTGTCACTGTCTTGTCATCCCCTTTTGCACTCCCACGCTTTGCTCAGCAGTGCTAAAGAAGAACAAATAGCAGTGAGGAGGCACCAGGGACCGAGTTCCTGAGTTACAGAGTGCTGCCTCACAGCCTGGACAAAACCATCCCTGCGTCTCAGTCCAGCACTGCGAGCAGAAGTGACCAGTGTGTGGCAGAGAGAAGTGGTGTATAAAACATGCTGGGGCTTGCAGGAGAGCACCACTTCCACTGATTAACCAGCACTTTGTTTATATTCAACATTTAGCCAGATGACTTTTAATTGGATAATAATGCTATACTGTGTATTCATTTCAGAGAACAGACATGCTTACTTTAAAAATAACAATAACAAAAATCAACAAAACTCACGCCAAATTCAGACCGTAAATTCTGCAGAGTCCACAAATTGGCTTTCTTATTCTAGTTATTATTTCAGTAAATTTCAGTAAATTTGCCTTGCAACCAGTCAGCAGGCTATAACTAAACCGGAGAACCTGGGAAAGAACACATTTCTAAAAATAACAAGACAAGGCATTGTTTAAAGCAAATATTCTAAAATAATAAATAGCTGTTCAGTTAGCTCTAAAAATTAATACCACTTTTCACCCTCACACGACAGGCTAATGTGTCTAGAAATATCACAGCAATCAGTACACAAGACAGAAACTCTAAAAAGAAAAGAGCTATTTTTAAAAAAATGAGGAAATCTGGGGTTTCAGTTAGGTTTTTTGCTTTGGTTTTTGGAGGGTTGGATTTTATTTTCATCCTTTTTGTTTTCTTCACAAACTCAGGTACCAGTTTTGGGTCCCACCTAGCCCAGAATGCTTAACACAGACCAGTAATACCCATGACTTTCCAAGAAAGGAGAAAAGCTCTTGCAATTCTAAAAGCAAACACCTCCTGTACATTTAAAAATTTTTATCTGTTGAGTTTTCAATACACTCACAAACTGCAAAATTTGGCAAAACATCACTTTAATCCCAAATTTTTGTCTGTTGCTGAAAAGGACTGTCATGCAGACAATGCTCTTTGAAAAAAAACATGCCAACAAAACCCAAGCAAGGACACACATGCAAAATTGAAATAATTATCAAAGTAATTTACCAGAAGGTTTAATTTGGGCCATCCAAGACTTCATGGCCAAAACTAATAGGAAATTTGTAAAAAACCCATCTAAATAGTCTTTGAGAGGGAAAAACCATTTTTGAAGGCGAATATTCTTACTTGTCAGTTAGAAGCAGCAGTTTCCAGCGACAGCAGTGCAAGGCCAGATTCAATATATTTCTCTGCTTAGGGAAATCTGAACCTTCATTTCTCACTCCACAAACCAAACTCACACCCAGCCTCTGCCTATGTGCTTTCAGTTTCTGCTGTTAATACTTCTTCAGTTAGAACAAAATATATAAATATTTAGTAAGACAAAAACAAACCAAAATAAAACCTCCATCGTAAGAAAGAAAGTGAGTCTACTGCCTAGTCTTACAGTCAATTTTCTGAGAGGCCCAAGTTCAAATTTGTATGGGAAAAGTAATGAAGCAGCAGTCTCCTTTTTGTGCTCATATGATTTGTTCAAACTTCCCTTTTCATTGAGATGAGACAATAATAGATAAGATGTGCTCCAAAGGAAAGTAAGTTTTTCACCAGCATTTTTTCCTCTTGGCAGCCGACCTGAAGACTCTAATAAAAAAGTTATTTTTAGATGCTTAATTGTGATTGCAATCTGGAGCCAACAGGATTACCAAGAAGAAGAGGTACAAGTATGAGGTCCATCTGCTGGCTGATACTCTAGAAACTAGAAGGGAACTATTATACCCCACCAACAAATCACATGCCAAGAAATCACACCAGAGCACACAGCATCTGTCAGGGTATTACTGGGAAAGGTTATTATTTGGGGCAGGTTGTTATTGGGAAGCCTATTGACAGCTTATCAGCAGGCATTCCCAATACTGCCTCTGGGGAATTCTGCTGCACTGAGGGAGGAAACCCAGAGACATCACCCTGAAACAAAGCAGTGACAGAGCAGATGAGGAATACTGCACCCAGCAAGAGCTGGTGGCACGAAAACCTCACCAGGGCATGAATCTCACCAGAGGGTGAACTGAAGAGATGCACCTGAGAACTGTATGAAGGGACAAAACAGCACTCTCCAAGAGGTATTTGGCTGCCCCAGCACTACCTTGTACCAAAAACTACCACTCAGCAATTTAAAAATAACAGAACTGTGACACCAGAGTGGACACTGCAGAGCTTTTGTGTGTGTAACACAATGATCTCAATTCACTTGCCAAACTGTGTATTTCACATCCAGTGCCTCTGTACACACAGATTCTCAGCTTTTCAACAGTAATGTCATTTATGAGCACTATATGCACCATGTTATTTGACAGAAATCCCAATTTGTATAATGTTATTAGTTAAGATAACTGCAGAGGTACTTGATTTATCCTGTAAGAACAAAACTATGTAAAGTCATTTCCACATTATCTGAACTCCTTAGCTGCTGTTTATTTCTTACATTGAGAATTTTTTCATCTTTCCAAACTTGACATCAGCAATCACTGCTCATTGAATAGGTAATTTCCTTGGTCCTTACTCTGCTGCTCCAAGGGAGTTCATGGGACCTAAGGCTCTGCTACATCAGCAGCTGGGGGATCCCCAGGCATGGGGACAGTGCTCCATGGGCCAGGTCAGCCCAACCCTGTGCTCCACTTCCTGCTTCTGCAGGAATGCCAGTGCTCAAAAGCATGGGAAAGGCATTGGAGGTGGAGAGGGGAGCACAGGAAAGCCAGCACAAACCACAGCATGCAGCTCCCAGATGGGAAACTGTCCCTTGGCAATAGCTGGGAGCTAACTGAGGACAGTCCAGCAGCATTGTTCAAATACTGGGAGCCTCCCCAGAGTGGCCACGGGATCAAGGGTTGCAACAAAGGTGTTTTGTAATCACATGTAAGGCTCAGTTGAAGAATAATCCCACAGAATGTATGAAGAGCCCAAATTCATTCTGATTTTAATGCTTATTGATTTTACTATACTGCTCTTCCATGTTGTCTAGTAGCACTTTATAAATGTTTTATGTAAAATAAATAATTCAAGAAAGACACTGCTTTCTTCAGTAAAGTTGATGACATCATGAGAGCTATTTTTTGTGACTATGATGACTGCAATGATAAAAGAAAAAGGAAAACTGGGATCTAGACATTTCAAACGTGAACATTCTCTAAATCACAGCTGCTTTTTCTGTTGCAGAAACAGAACTGATGTTCAGAACTGTATTAGCTATCTACTATATATTTTATATCTATATCTAGATATGTATAATTAACCTTTCTGTCAATTCTTGTGGACCACACTATAAGACTGAAAATTTACCTACACAATATCTTTAACAGTGGTGTCTCAGTGTCAATGTGTTTTATGTCAGCACATTAACATTTACACTCATCACTGAAAGGGAATGAATAGATTATAAACCATGGTTACATGTCTGTATTTCTTACAGTTGTAAACCTAGCTCTTAATCCATTCAGTTTAGAATAATTCCTGACTTTATAGAATCATTGCAGCACACTGAAAATCACATGGAATGAATAAATCCTGCCTGAGGCACACACACACAGAGATAGTGTTGTGCAAATCTTGCCACAGGTCATCATAAAGTCAGCATGCTTCTCACCTCCCAGGAGTCTGTCTTGGAGGGCAGAGAGAAACAGGGAAAAAGACCAAGAGCTGGAAGCATCTACTTTGTTAATTTTGTCCAGAAGGATTTTCTTTTGCATTTTTACAGTGGTCTTCAAATCTATTCAAGACACAGTAGAAACCCAAGGATAACTCCACTCTCTTGAAATTTAATAAGCCTATGAGCAAAACTCATCCTCACCTTCAAGAAATCATCTCAGCATTTTATAGCAGAAGATTGCTGGGCTACAGATAAGCTCAAACCTCACAAAGAGCAAGTAAATAAAATAAGAGTTTCTGTTCACTTTTCAGCGAGAATACTGAGCCATTAAATGTCAAATGCCATTCACCATCTTTTACTACTTTACTCACTAGAGCCTACTACTTTCAAGTTTCTTGGCTCTAATTGTGACAGCACTGTTTTAGAAATGTTAAAAATGCTAAAAGTGCTTGGTGAATGAATAAAACAAGTAAAAAAGAGCATTGTTTCAGAGAATAATGAAAGTCATTAGCATTTTTTTCACCATTATTGCTTAACAATCCGACAATTTGGTCTTATACATCCAATACATTATATTCTTGTCATATTTTTTAAAAGTGACACAGTCTGAGGGCAGCTAAAAACCAAATCCTGTCAAAGACTGAAGCAGGGTTAACAGCTGGAAAGCATAATTGATCTTTACTGCCGCTGATGGAGTCGCACACATCAGTGCTGAAACAGACATTTCCAAACCACAGTGCAGTTGGATAAGAATCTTCTCATCTGAGGAACAAGCACAGAGATTACAGCTGGCAGCAGTAGGAAAGAGATCCTTCTGTCAGAGAGCAAAGTGACTTTCTGAAGGAATGGGAACCCTATGCTAATGCCTGCAGAGATTATAGGACCAGTAGGAATAGTTATGATCATTGTTTAATCTTCTGAATATAATAAGCCTTTCTCTCTTGTAACTTGCTCTTATCCATTCAGAACTTGAACACAATTATCTAATGTGCAATGGGCAAATGGTACCAACCCAGAATGATGAAGCAGCACAAATCCAGTTCCATTCTGCACTAAGCATACAAAATATACCTCTAGTATTACATCAATGTTGCTATTATTTGTTCTGGTAGAATTCAAATGAGAATTCAAACCCCCCCCTACACACATTATTTATTAGCCTTAATTCATGGTCTCCTGGGTGGAGGCTTTACTGCAGATTCATATTTGGGGTGTCTGATCTGGCTCTGGAAAAGATGTACGCTTTTTTTTCCCCCCCACATTCCCAGTATTTATCACTGCCAGTTATTCCAAGCTGTCATTAACACTTAGAAATCACATAATTGAAGACTAGAAATGTATATAAACCTTAGCAAATAGTTGGTGTGAAATGTTTCATCTTCACTGACTGCAAATGTGCATGGCCCATGAGAAAGAGAAATTAAAATGTTGGCATGCAAATGCACAAGAGACTTGTAGAGCACAATTTCTGCCTGACTCATTTGAGGGAAAGTCAATGCCCTGTACATGGCCAGGTGACTGCTGAGCACACTCTGTAACAACCTAACCACATTCTCCTGCCTTCTACACTCAGTCTTGGGCAGTGATCAAGATGTTCAAAAAACAAAACATCAATACCATCACCATGACACCAGGACACGTGGCTGCTTCTTATTTCCATGGCTCAGCACAGTGTCTGCAGCAACAGCAAAGCATTCCATGTAGCTGCTAAAGTGTTTAATCTAAAACAAAAGTGCATTTTTAAAAAATAATTTTCCCAAGTCTAAGATGACCAGCTACCTCAAAACTGAGCCCTGATATTATTTGCTTCCTCAGAATTAATTGTCCTAAAGTTCCCAAGGGCCACAAAGGCAGTCCAGGTGGCCAAAATAAAATAAAAACAGGGGCTTTGCTTGTTGAATGAGAACTCCCAGCAGAAATGTTTTGTGTAGGAATCAATAAAACTAGTTTAACAAGTACAAGGTATTTTGCTCAAACCCTACTGAAAATTTTATTTTTAAAGGCGAAAATAACATATATGCATTTTTATTTCTGTCAACAGCAGAGTTAAGTCCTACAGGAACAAGGTGTTTGCTATTAGTAATAGTACAGAGCATACAAAAGGCATTTACTAAAAGACACTATGTGCCAGTCAGAGAGGTGAACCTCTGACAGGTTTCTGAGATAAATAAGGAAACAAAAAAGTTAAAAAGGTCTTCTGGTTAAGTTTTGAATTAACAGGCAGTCTCCACACTTTTCACAACCACACATATACCATGTATGTTAGAACAGATGTGCTCTAAGGTGGTTCTCTATGGGTGTAACATCTGCCATGAGGAACAGTCCAGAATTGGGTCCTCTATCTTGCAAACTGTGTGACATAATGATATGTTCAGATTAATTTCACATCTCAGGTGGCAACATTTCTGCACAACTTGCATTCAGACACAAAATGTTCAGTGAACTCCCAGATCCCATTTTCTTTCTCTGATAGTGAGGCAGTTTTGATGTGCCCTTGTGCTAACAAAGGGTTAAAACCTTTTCTTATGTTCCTAGTGGGTTGTAAAAGGAACTGCTGAAGCTGATCAATGACCACTGTTAAGACCTGGAAACCAATTATAAACCTGAAATTTGTGATGAACAAAGCTCTGAAACACTAGGATGAAAACTACTGAATTAGTCTAGTTCATTAAAATCATTAATAGTCATGAAATGAAAACCACCAGAGTCCAAAAAGGCTTAATGCCCTATCCATATTAATTAGATGGGAGCAAATCTGAAGTGAAAAGCAGCACATGCTTTGCAGAATTAGCAATTGCTCTCTACAGACTACACAGATCTCTATTAAAATTCAGTTTAATTAAAATTGATCACGTTAAGAAACTGATGTGGTTAATTAACTGAATTCCTGAACTTCTTTTCATACATTTCACAAATGCATTGTACACTGTTTTCCTGGGTGACAGCTTATGTTGCAGTGAAAATCTTGATTTCACAGGTTAATGCCACATATTCCATGAGGCCTAAAGTTCCCGTGTCCCTGCCAGGAAACCCTGCTAGCACAGGGAAAACGACAGCCCTTAGCAACTTCCAAAATCCACCACCAGAAAGCCTGGCTGGAGTTTTAAACAGTTTCTCTTTTAGGTAAGTGTGGGACTCTGGGCACGTATGAGGAAACATCCCGAGAGCTGTGGTCTCATAAGGTCTCTCATTAGAACTACACAAAACGTAGAGGAAAGCTACCAACAGACCCATACAGAGATGCAAGTACCAGCACAGAGTG
Source organism: Buphagus erythrorhynchus (assembly GCA_013400855.1). NCBI lineage: Eukaryota > Metazoa > Chordata > Aves > Passeriformes > Sturnidae > Buphagus > Buphagus erythrorhynchus. The sequence continues at coordinate 22,839 of VZTT01045964.1, read as the reverse complement.
ATAGAAACAGCCAAAGGCTCTGCTCTATGCTCTGAATGAATGTGAGCATGCAGACTGTGAGCATTTCAGCTGTTAAAGCACATTGTCTCCATGTGTCTCACCAGCACCCATGAAGAAACAGGGCTTGGCCGAGGGAGGCCCAGGAACACAGAGCTGGCTCAAGCTGCAGTGGTTGTGCTCTGCATGGAGACTCCCAGGGCAACCCAGTACATCCCAGAGTCTGCAGGACCGTTCTCTAAACAATGAGGCAAGCATTTCCAATTAACAGCAGACTTGGCAGTGCTGGGTTAATCATTAGAATCAATGATCTTAAGGGTCTTTTTCAACCTAAATGATTCTATGATAAACCACTAGAGCCCTACCAGCTTCAGGAGAAAGACTGAATTGCCATCTCCTGAAGATTCATTTTTATTGCACTGTTTTAAACAATAAGGCACTGTGAATTGTGCCATTCTTTTTTTGGTAGGAAGACTTCAGAATTTTCCATGTCCTGTTCATGGGCATGGTTTAGTCTACAGAAGAAGCTTGGTTATGAACTGCTGCAAACCATTGTCATCCTTTCACAGAATCACTTCTTAGAAAATATCAGCGACTGGTCCAGCACCTGCCCCTTACATCACACTGTAAAAGAGGACATCACTGCAGCTGCTCTTTGAAGGGACATGGATGGATGACTGTCTCTCTGATACAGCACAGAGCATCATGCTACAAAATCAAGATTAACATCTGAACTGCCAACCAAGTGGCTTCCCAACCTTTCAGGGAGTAGAGTGACACATGGGTTCTCAAAGACTGATAAGCAACAAACACAGCTCAGGGGATACCTCAGAGATAAAACCCAAAATTTTAGAATAAGGAAGAATATGGCCAGACAGCTACTGAAAGGGTGTGGATCTAAGGTCTGAAAATGGCACAAAGTCTAAGTGGAGGCTAAAATAATTACCCAGGAATTAAATTACAATAAATACATTACAAAGAACAGAGTTTTATGTATAAATTTTACATGCCTTTGATTTAAATGCAAATCTATATGAATAATGGCACTGAATTCGGTATAACCACATCTCATTCTTCATTACTTCTGACCGCCATGTAAATGCTAAAGTGGTATTTTCTTCTCTGAATTCATTTTGCTAAAATAAAGTGCATCTGACTAGGATACAAGATACACGACTGACTCTTAATTCCCTCGTGGCCAAACCCTTGTTAATGTCTTGGCCTGTTTCAGTAAAATGATCATGGTTCAAGTAATGTAAAACACATGCATTCAATCATTTTCCTTTTCCCTAAAGGCAAATACTTTCTTATCATGGTAAAACAGGAGTCGTGTGCTGATGCACTGGAGAGCCAAAGTTCTTTTAAGGCTCATCAGGAAATTGAACACTTACTGCAACCTATCGTTTGGAGCTGCAGAATGAAACAAAAGCATAATGCAAACAAACACAGGAGGTTCAGCCAGCATTATCTAGTATTGCATAAGCCTAAGCAGCTGCCTTAGAAAATGAGAATACATAAGCAAAGACACAAAATCCAATAGAAAAATTTAACTTCAGCAGAAATAATCTATTCATATTTAAATCAGGATTTCATAGTTAATAGTTAAAACACAACCAATTGAAAGAAGATGATATGTTTGCCTTGGAAGAGGGGCTGTTTCTTCCAAGTAACCACAAAGACAGCAAGGCCTCAACACAGCAGGTGTGCACTCTCTACTTGTGCAGCATAACAGAAACTACATGATAATTAAAGCAGGTTCTTCACTGGTTAAAAAAAAATAAATCTTAGAACAAGATACTGTAAGTTGTCCTACTCAGGTTTCTTATGGACTCCTATATTGGATCTTCTGTTCTTCAGAGTGGCTTGAAAATTTTCTGGGCTACTGTGTTGAACCACATCTCTTCCCTGAGCAACAGCAGAATAAATGGGAATTGTCCCTTTTGAAGTAAAAGTCAGGCAAGCTGACTGGAGTCATGCAAGGAACCAGAAATATTTGAGGAGTAAATCCATCCTTTAGGTACAGGGTCAGACCCCAAACCCTGAACAGCTTCTTGGGTACTCACATCCAGAGGTTCTGTGAGCACTCTAGCCCAGAACTCTCTAACACTCTGCGCCCTGAACCTGCAACTCCACAAGTGCCCAGAATGCCACACGCACACACAGGTAACACACTCTGTTTTTTGAAAGGGCAGTGAGGAAGCCCTTCCCCATCTATCCATGCATCCATCCTTTGCCCATCACATCTTTCCTAGGAAAGCTGATCTGCAAAAGAAGATGATCCAGGTACATAAAGGGTCAACTCTCCGCTGCTCTCCTACCAACTTCCTTTTCTTGCTGCTAACAAGGCTTAAACACAAGCATTAAATCCATTTCAGCAGTGGATAACACAAACTGTCATTGGTCTAGAATGAAAGGTGTCATTAAGCAACAACAGGAAGCAATCTTTCTTAGTAACCAAAATAGGATTCAAAATCAGATCATACTTTCCAGTACCTGAAGCCCCATAAATGAAGATTTACAGTTTATTCAGCCCTTTTTAGCACTTCCTTAGCCTACAAGTCCTCTTCTGGCAGAACAATTGTCACAGCACATGAGGAACAGGACTCATGAAACAATTCCATGCCATGAACAGAGACATCATTTTGAGTAAGTTGGACCTCATAATGAGTACTTATGAATAAAATTACACCCCACAAAACTGAATGACCCTTAGTACAGACCACAAGTCTTCATCTGTTTTATAACCACACAAAGCTATTACAAATCTATTAAGTTAGTGGCTTTCTCCCACTTATATGTAAAACCAACAAAAAAGAACAGAGAAAACCCTTAATTTGCCACTGTGTAACATCATATGCAGCAGCTCAGTTTAAACTAACTAGAAAGACAAAAACCCAAACTAAAATCTACATCAATTTCTTTCACAGTTGAAAGTCAGAAACTTCAGAAGTAAAGATGTTTACCAAAAGACTAGTTTAAAATCAGTAACAGAAAAGTATTATACTCCTTTATATTGTCAACATCAGTTAATTATTTTATATGACTTTTGTATTCCTCATACACAAAGTATGTAAATTCAATAATTCCTCCTCTGGGCTTCCAAATACATCTTGGGTCTATTACCTGCAGCAGTAGGTACAGAATGCAGACTTTGTCTGGGTTCAGGGTAGAAGATGAAGTAAATCATTTAAATGAACAGTGGAAAATGGAGGCACTGCCAGAAAATGTTACTGCTGGACTTCATTTCCAAAGTCTGCCTGAGTGCATTAAAGGAAAAATGCAGAGAAATTCTCACAGCTGACTTTGGAAAATACCCAGGAAATATCAATTCTCTGTAGAGCAGTACTAAAGCTACACTAGGGTACAGTTTAGTCTGGTATCTTGTCAACTTGTTAGCATGAAATCAGTGAATGTATAGAACTTGTGTGTCCCATGCCTTTCTGTACTGATTTAAAGACTGCATGGAATATTAGAGATTTTTTAATTATTTCTTGATGAATTACTAAGTAGGCAAGGTTAAGTAACAGCTGCAGTCAAAATGTGGAGCTGATAGGTACTTTTCCCTAGATTCTATTTATTCATTTTATTTCCATAATGATTACGTAATTTACATAATTATTATAATTCACATAATGAATATTTGTATTCTTGGGTACCTGAAAGAAATGCTGTGTTCATACACTGAACATTTACTACTTTCTGAAAGTTCAGGCTCATCAGGATATTTCAAGAGAATGTTTATCTTGACTGACTTCTTCAACCTTGATGAAATTCTCATCAGTTTCTGACAGACTTGTTGTCATCTGTCCTTTGTCATCTTCCTTAGTGTGACCCTTTATCCTACAAAAATCATGAAAATTTAAAACACTTAAAGTGGAAACAACCAAACTAAAATTTCAGGAAAAGGAATAATTAATTGGATTTTATATATGAAATTCTCCCACACAATTGCATTTGCATGAAAATTTCTGTTCTTCTTGCAGTTTGGGAAGGTAATGTTTTCTGTGGATGTATGAAGTACTTAGATTCTTCATGCAAATTCTGTACCTTGTCATAAGTAGAGTTGTCTTACTTAGCTAAACACGTTAAAGTTTATTATTGGTAAAACATATTCATTATTCCTACAGTCAGATTAAAACTTTCATCTTGCTGCTGATCTGAGAAGAAAACGTTACAAAAATTACAAGATAAAGAACCTAGAAGGACATGGAGCATGCTGGACAGGAAGGAGGATGATACACATGAGGAGCCCACTCTCAGTAAGTTCAGTTACAGTTTATCATATCACACCAGAGACCCTGTTTCAATCATCTATTCTTCTGCTGTGCATGGAGCCAGGAGCTTTGAAGCAAACTCTTGCACTAATTTTGCATGAAAACACCATCTGGCCCTAAACAACTATCTGGACTATGGATCTATTAGAGCCTAGATATGGTCAGCATGATATTGAAAGGTCAAAGAAGGGTCTAATTATATGTCTTAGTACTTAGAGGCCATGGTCACTGGAGCATGAACATAATCACTCAGGCCAAACAAGACTCATTTATAATTTTAATTATCAGTGAATCAGACATCTCTTGAAGAGTTGTTCATGTAAAAAAATTATATGACTATTGCTCAAAATAGCTGTCTTGCTTGTCTCTAAAATAACCCCTTGAGATATCACCAATAATTCCCTGCTGATACATTTAAAATTCATCAATCTTCTTAACCACTGCATGTTAACATATTTGGAGTATTGTATAATTGCAGACAAAAAACCTGCTTTGTATTCCAACAATACGATCTTACAACAGACTTATGAAAAATCCAAAATTCCAAACCTGAGATATATCAAACTAGGGCTGACCATACAATTCCATTCACTCTCTTCTGGGGGATGATGCAACATGTACAGACAGCAATGACATTTTAACAAGTCTTTTGCCTCATTCACTGTATATGGTGGAGTCCTTTGTGGCGTGAGGAAGGAGCTGTAAATAAAGCTACACCCACTCTGGCTCCAGGGGAAAAAAAAGGTTTTGTTTGCGAAAGACCAAGATGATACAATATGAAGGACATGTTAGTAGATAAGCTGATCTGGAAAATATTCAATCTCTTCAGCCACCATGGGTGCTATATGACATTATATAAAGCATTTGAATCACTTTTTTGCTCTCAGATAGCATCATAAGATATACTGAGTTAGAAAGGACCCATCAGAACCACTGAGCCCAGCTCCTGGCCCTGCACAGGACACCCCAAGAATCTCACCATGTGCCTGAGTGTTGTCCAAACACTTCTTGAACTCACACAGGCTTGGTGCTGTGACCACTCACCTGAGCAGCCTGTTCCAGTGCCCAGTCTCACTCTGGGTGAAAAACCTTTTCCTGATATCCAGCCTAAGCCTCCCAACTGGCTTCATGCCATTTGCTCAAGTCCTGTCACAGGTCATGAGAGTGAAGAGATCAGTGAGAGATCAGTGGGAGATCAGTGAGAGATCAGTGGGAGATCAGTACCTGCCCCTCCTCTTCCCCTCCTGAGGATGTTGAAGACCACAGTGAGGTCTGACCTCAGACTCCTCCAGGCTGAACAGACCCAGTGCCCTCAGCTGCTCCTCACACAGCTTCCCCCCAAGGCCTTCCACCTTCCTCGTGCCTCCTTCAGATATTCTCTAATGGCTTCATGTCTTTTTTATATCGTGGCACCCAAAAGTGCCTCAGGACTCGAGGTGAGGCCACCCCAGCTCAGAGCAGAGTGGGACAATCCCCTCCCTTGCCCAGCTGGTGATGCTGTGCCTGATGCCCCCCAGGACACAGTTGGCCCTCCTGGCTGCCAGGGCACTGCTGGCTCGTATCCAACTTGCCATGGACCAGGACCCACAGGTCACTTTCCACAGAGCTGCTCTCCAGCCTCTTGTTCCCCCATCTACACATCCAACCAGGGCTGCCCCGTTCCAGGTGCAGAATCCAGCAATTGCCCTTGCTAAACTTCATACATTTGGTGATTGTCAGTCTCTCCAATTTATTTGAGGTCTCTCTCCAGGGCCCCTCTGCCCTTGAGGGAGTCAAGAGCTTCTCCCAAACTTAGACTGTCATCCCTACAAATAATCACAGCTGATCTCTTGACCTACTGTAGTCTGGCTGCTCCTTCTCACACAACCACCCTGGTCTCCTCTGAGAGGAAAACATGGCACTGGTGGCTGCTCCAGCACAGCACTGGGAGCTGGTGGCTGCTCCAGCACAGCACTGGGAGATGGTGGCTGCTCCATCAGCCTGGTGGCTCCAGCACAGCACTGGGAGGTGGTGGCTGCTCCATCAGCCTGGTGGCTCCAGCACAGCACTGGGAGAGGTGGTGGCTGCTCCAGCACAGCACTGGATGGTGGTGGCTGCTCCATCAGCCTGGTGGCTCCAGCAGACATTGGCACCCACAGCCTGCAGGCAAGGCCACTGCCAGTGTCACAAAGTGCTGCTGGCTGCACTCCCAGCCACTGTGACTGCTGCTCTGAGCACTGTGTGCACACAGAGCCTACTTCCAGAGCAGGCCTTCAGTAGCAATAAATGCTGAGCACTACAGTTTATGTCTCAGGGAAAAATCTCTTGCACACAGAGTTTACTTGCCCAAGTTTAATACTAGGATGTATGCGTTGTTACCATCCATTTTACTAATTCACAGCTTGATGCAGATTTCTCCCACGTTTTTACATGGCTGGGGAGAAAAGGAGCAGATAGTTGTATAGTCAAATCAGCTAGAGTAAAACATAGAGCTAGAATCAAAGACACTTATCAAATAGAAAAAGGTAATAAATTGGATCATTTGCTTCTATATTTCCTTTCAATCATTAATCAAATCCATTTCCATTTCTAATTTTACAATTTTTCTTTTCTTTTGACCTTTAATAAAATGTTTCAATTGATCAGGGTAATAAAAATGTGAATTATATGAGCTGGCACAGACAAAGAAAGACCATTGAGTAATCTGTGTTCCAGATATAACAAGGAAAATGCCTCTGATTAAGTATGGGCTAAAAGGTAACTTTAAAAAATTCCAAGTATTATATTTTTATCTTAAGAATTCAGTAAAGTACAAACTTTTTTAAAAAAATTCCAAACCAAATCAACCAAAACAAGGGGTTCATGGGACTGCAGCTGTCCTTGAGCTGACATACAGAATCTATTTGCTTATTAATACAAGTATTTTTTAGCAAATAAGAACGTATTTTCCTTTGCTCTTGAAGTTTTATTTCGATTATATCCCAAACCCTAAATTGCTTAAATTGTTCCATAGCAAAAGTAGTTAAAAGTTGGGGTTTTTTGATTGTCTAAACACCAGTGCAGTACTGTCAGCAAGAATGTAATCAAAGTAAAAAGCCTGCTGAGCCTGCCAACCAGTAACATTATTTGTTTCAATAGCTTTCCTTTGAATAGAAGTATTGATTTTCTACATCAGAACTCTTCTACAAAGAGCATTAAAAGAGAAATTAGACTTCCTATTTTTTCTCCATCTTATTAAGGACCACTGTTGAAGACTAGTAATATAGTCGCTAGGGATTTAAAAGTTTGAGCTAAATAGATCAGCCATTTAGGCATTCTAGGAAGTTTTTTCTTCTTTTCTAATTCCTGATACAGGGCAATGCCACTCCTGCCAGAATGGATAGGGTTTTTTTCCCTTGGATAGAGGCAATTAGCTAAATTACATTATTCCATGACCATCTGGCCTCAGGTACCTGTGTTCCTCATATAAAGTTCAGGTAGAGTGAAGGGATCGTGAAGGGAGGTAAGAACAGAAGCACAGAATGAAGGGTACCACTGGACTGGTGGAAGGAAGAGGCTCAACTCTGGGGAAAAGAGATCAAGCTCAGAGGTGTTTGGGAGAAGGCAGCAAAGGGAATTATAGCTACCAGGAAACAAAATTTAAACAGGTTCTGCACTTCAGAAGACTTTGTAGTTCAGAAAAGTATCTGCATGCTAGGAGAAATCCCTAATGCCAGGTGGTTCAATAGGTTTTGATACTCCTTCAGCACCATCCCAGCCTGCCATCCCTACCTACATCACAACAGCCTAGGAGCACTTCCAGGCCTCAGGTAGCAACATCCTTTAGCAATGCCCTTTCAAGTAACAGAGTGTTTTTTGACTTCATCAACTTAATATCTATTCTTTAAAAAAGGCCAATGAACTAGAGAGCTACTACTGAGTCAAATTCAGAGGGATTAGTCATGAATATTGAAGAACAAAGACTGGCCTCACTTTAAAATTTTTACTTAAAAAGTATCAACATTTATTAACATATTCATTATCATCAGCTGAAGATCAATTTTCAATGGTTACATTTCCATCATACTACAATAAATTTGCAGTTACATTTACATCAGCATATTTAAATCGGAGTTACCAGAGCTACAAAGCAAAGATTTGCCCCCACTATCATTACAGTATTGTTGCCAATGTCTGGTTGAACAAGGGTGACCCTGAAGTATCCCTAGTGACAATTACTGCAACAGGATCACTAAAGAGACATGAGCAACACATTGCCTTTGCACTCTGGCTACACACTTGGGATGTCCAATAAAAGACACAAGGCTCTATAAAGAACAGGCAATGACATTTAACTTCTAGGCTTCTGATCCTAAGGAGGGAATTCAGAGTTCAGAGTCTGATGTCTGCAATGCATGGAGGAACTCGACATTTCACAGTGGGATTCGAAACAAGTAATGCACTTGAAGTCCAGAGAAAAATCTGAGCACACAGAGCATCTTAACTGCTGGAATGAAAACATTTACTCAGAGATGCAGACAAGTTCTAGCATACAGAGTACTGGACCTCCTTCTTCAGGGAGGTTTATGTGCTCTGACACAGGGTTTCCTAAGTATGACTGATGTGGTGATTACACTGTTAGATACACTCTCACAGCTCTCATGCCTTTGCTTAGGATGTAAGAGATCACATTCAATGTCATCCTTACCTAACAAGGTTCAAGTCCACCTTTTCCAGCTCCAAGGAAAGCCTTTCCCCCAGGCTATGTATCAAATGACACAGCAGTTCCTGTGATTCTTCCTGCTAGCCCTGTCCTGTTATGCAGAAAGAAATTCCGACCCTCAGGGGAAAAAAACCAAAAGAACATGAGAAAGAATCATATCTGGTTTTAATGACTTTTTCAGAATACTTTGCCTCCAGGTTCCCAGACACTGATCTCAGCTCCTGAGCCTATTCTGGGATAGCTCCTACCCTATTGGCAGTTCTCTGTACATGCACAGATGTCCCAAACCCAGAGAACTGAGGCTCCTTTCTAACACTGCATGACCTACACACTACTCCACCACCTCAATCATTCAGCTGTTCCACCAGCCACACTGTAACATCACTCACACCCTGCAAATGTCTGGCTTTCCTTTATAATTCCTCTCATTTTTCTATATTCTAATCCATTGTTTCAAGCACTAACATATTTGAAGTTATCAGTTTGAAGTTTGAAGCTCAGTAGGACACTATCTCCCCACAGGAAAAGCTCCCACATTTGTGCTTGAGAAGCAAACAAGTGATTAGAAGAATCCAATAAAATATTGGAGTAGAAATCTACAAAAGAGAGCAATGGAGTGGAGGGGATTCAATTAAAGAACAGCTAAGGAGAAAATTTCACCCCCAGCTTAAAAAAATTCTAAGAGAAAGTTGTGATTCCTACAGTGTGTTGGAGTATCAGTACCAGTTCTGAACTAAAAAAAGGATATTCAAACAAAAGGCATATTAACTCAAAGTGCACTTTTTTATTTAATTAGAGGTAAAACAGAAAGACCAGTAATAGGTCAATAATAATGACTTATTACTTCCTTTATGTGGCACATTTACAATAAATGATAATTTACCATTAGAGAGACTTATTAAATTTTTTTCTGCTAAAGAAATTAACATTAGTCATGTGGAGAAAGAGAACACTCCATTTCCAGCTCAAGGATTTGCATTCAACAAGGCAGTCAGAGGATATTACAGACCCTGTTCCCCCTTTAGCAATGCAGGAAGAATTAAAGCATAACCATGTATGACATCATTCCAGCTGTAGCTGATGGGCTACAGATCGTTTCATCCACACTATTTGAAAAACATTCCACTTTCCAGTCATTAGACCTGCTAAATGGATTCACCTGCCATACCCTCAGAATCATTAAAAACAGAAAAAAAGTCTTTGGCACACAGAACCGCACTTTAGTTTTATTCTTATGGCTGATGTACTATTACTTTTACATCCTAAAAATAACTTTAAATTATTTTTTCACTTTCTCCATTAGAAAAAAAAATCTACACCTATGTTCACTGCTTTTATTCTTGCTCTAGGCTTATGTCAAAGTTTGTGATTAAATATCTTAGCAAACAAATATAACATGACTTTCTAGACAAAATTTGTCATTACCAGGACTGCACTGTGCCTTAGTGTTTTTAAATAACTGCCTGTTAGCCTGTTCCAAGGAAAATAGGATCAGTTTACTCATCTGAAGTCTACTTCTGTTAACTTCCTTAATTATTTGACATGAATATATAGAGCTGCTATTTAACACTTCTTCCAGTCACAGGAAAATATCACACCATTTGTGCACTCATTATGGCTCTTAACTTCAGACTCATTTGAAAGCTTCAACTCAACAGGTGGGATTTTCAAAGCTGCCTCTAAGTCATTAATTTCTAATTGGACACTGCAACCCTCTAGGCAAGCTTTAAAAATCTCATCCTAAATAATCAATATTCTACTCCTTAATAACCTGATCTGCAAAAGAGTTGACAGGACAAAACATTTAGCTACTAAGGGAGACTGCTGTGATCATGGCAGGAAAAATAATAGATTGTATATCCTCATCTTAATGGTAGGATTATTTCCTACTCCCCATAAGGTGTGAAAGGGGCCAGACTGGCAAAGGACAGAGGAGGAGAGGGAATCCTCAGGAAAAAAAGCCAAACAAATCCAGAATCAGAGCTTCACTCATATCAGGAAAACAGAACAGATTCAACAGTGCTGTGCACTGCTTGGGTGTATATTCAGAATAAGTCTAAAGCAGTATGATCAGATGGCAAAAGAAGCCCAACAACAGTTAAAAAGGATAATAAAATGCTGTATAATGCCACAAAGCAATGTATTTGATAAAAAGAAAACCAAATAATTAAGGTATAATTACAAATCTAACCCCATGTTTTTGAAATGCGTTAGATGGGGATTTAAAACACCAAAATAAATATCAGATCTTGCTGGGTTAACTAACAGTTAAATATGAAATAAGAAGATTTCATTCAGGATATACATCAGCCTGAGTGACCTAATGAAAATGAGAGAACTAATTATATTAAATCTGAGGCAACAGCAGGAAAAAAAGTCAGAGAAACATTTGGGAATATCTCACCAATTCAAGACTGTAAATAATTTGAAACATACTCTCCAAATACATCAGAAAGGGGAAGAAGGTAATCTAATATAGACCATCCCTAGTCTAATTAGCAGGCATTTGAACAACTGCATTTTCTCAGAGGGAAGAAAAATAACCCTCCCAAAACCCACACATTTAAAATTTTAATTATTATTTTCTCTAAGTTTCCTACATTCTGTAACAGTTACAGAAATGGGTAATAATTACTTTGTGGAATCCTTCCAAAATAAAATACCCTTAGCCACCTTGCAGCAGAAAAAGGATTCCATCTGGTTTAACATACTGTATTTAAAAACACACCAAATCTTTACATGTTGACATCCAGGTAATTCAGTGCAATCAGAACACAGCTCTTTCCCTTAATGGTTCTGTAAAACCTCCTTTGCCTCTGCCTTGATTTTTGCACAAGTTACCCGAGGACATGGATTATGCATGTAAAACCACAATAATAACTGTGTATCTTTCAGCTATTTTGTTTTTTAATCGGCCTTTTTTTGGCATTAGGTTCATGAAAAACAATCGAGATTTTAGTACAGCATCTGTCAAGGAAATTCAAGTTTCCTTACTTTGGTAACTTCACAGCTGACTCTTGATATAATCTTGTCAAGTACCTATTTCACATTTGGTCTGACTTGAATTGGTAATCTGAAATATTTAAAAATATTCTGTTACTAATACTGCTTTGTAAATCAGCAGATGATGTCTGGAGAGGTGCAGTGTTATGAATTCAGATATTTCAAAATATTTTAAATAGATCTTTTTATTTTGAGCATAACTAGGAGATGAACTTCTCACTGTTTTGTTTTGTATAATCACTGTGTATGTAAAATTCGAGGAAAATGAAAAGAAATTTTGCATAATGAAGAAGCTTTTCAGTGCAGAGGCAGCGTGGACTGAGCAGGTTGAGGTTGAGTTCATGAGTAAGGTCAGCATCAGGATTTTAATGTGCTCAATTCTCTTTGTGACTTTGCCCAAAGTCCTAGCTCAGACTCAATTAATTCTACATTCTCCAGATTTCTAGCTGTGGCAACACAGTAATGATGAGATTGATGATATTGGGACATTCTTTGAATTTCTCCCACTCACAAAATACCTTAATGAAGCTTTTCTTTCTAGTATGTCAATAGCTAGTGACTTTCTCTAAAGAGGTATTCCTGCTATAATGCAAATAAAACTCTAGAGCTGCATCAAAGAACAGCAATTGTTTTTTAATAATCCCTGGTGTTGATACCAGGATATCAAAATACTAGAAATCAATTCTGCAGACTAATTACACACATAACTGGAATCCTAAATTTCATAAGAAGGAACTAACTCACTGAGGCTTTCAAAAGGGGAGCAACACTGGATACCATCTGACCAGTAATTTCCCTTTCCTATTTTGATACTGCAGTTTGGAGCTGTACTCAAAAGGGCCCTGCAGCAATCCTGAGCAGATGCCCACCATACATCCAGGAGTGAATGATCCACCTAACAATCAACCTGTGCAGCCTGGGCACTCCCAGGCTGCTGGGGAAATTGCAGTTTGCAGTTAATGATAAAACATGCTATGCTAGAGCTAACTTGAACCCCCCCTTCATTCCTTGTATGAAATGGCTGGAGCCACTGGGGAGACAGTGCCACTTCCTGTACACAGGACAGTAGCAACGCTTCACAACTGCACGTACTGCATTCTGGATTGAGAAATCCTTCATGTTTTCCACATCACCCTCAGTGGCTGCAACACAAGAGGAAGGAAAGAAGAGACTCCACCTTTTGCATCGCTGACAACACAGGCCAAGCCTTGACACCTTTTCTTCTGCCACTGATGTTCACCCACAGAGGTACAAGGATCCCGAAGAACACAGTCCCCAGGAGAGCACAGAACTGCTGCTTTGTCCCAGTCATTTTCCCCACATTGTGCTGAATCACCTCAAGCAGTTCCTCTGTGAACGTGTACAATTTTCCACAGAGATAAATAGGCAATTGAAATGTAAAAGCCCATGACCGTTCACTTCTACATACAAATGCTGTAATCTTGTAATCAATATGCTATTTAGCACAAAGCCAGCCTCCCCTGGGGGAGGGGAGCTGTGCTGGGAATATTTAGTTCGGGTGATAAGGTTTGATGCTGTCTTTCTGGTTCACAGAAACAAACAGGACCTAAACATTGCAGCTCAACAATGCTATCTGATGGTCACAGTGCCTCAGATTAATCAAAAACAACGCCAGAAAAGAACAGTAAGGCAGCCCTTGAAAACAGAGCATACCTGTTGGTTCAGGTATCCACATTGCAGGGCTGAGAGGAAGTTCCCTGCCACCTACCACAGCACCCACAGGGGTTTTTTGAAACTCATGGCCAGCTGGGGGAGGCTGAGAAACTAAAAAAAAATAAAACAAAAAACGCACAGCATTGTTTGGAAAAACTAGAAACACTGGCACATTTCTAATAATTTATGTAATGAAAGTGTTATGTAGGAACAACATTTACAGATTCTCACGCTTTAAGAGAACTCAAGAGAAAAAGCAGCGCTGGTTTACAGAGACTATTTCAAACCTAATGAAATTACTGCTCCATTATTTTAATCTGATAAGGTTCTACTAGCAAATATAACTTTTTTTTCAACGAAAGCATCAGATACT